>APFE030065754.1:1842-16044 GCA_000404065.3 Pinus taeda | reverse complement strand
AGCAAGATTTTGATAGGATCTCCTGCCCCCTCGTCTTTCTTCTCATCCGCCATGGGAGGCCGTCTGGATTTGCGAGGTTGGTCTTGCAAATGTTCGACCAGTTCAAGCCCTAACTCCTTATATCCCGACCTCATTGGGGACATGCAAAGAAAAACAGAGGAAAAGCAAACCGCTCTGATACCACTGATCCAGATTTAAACAGGAACGCAATAAAATACAGAGATAACCATATACACAAAGATGCAGCGGAAATAATACCTCATTTCATTAATGGAAAATACTAAAATATGCTTACAACCAAAAATAGAAATAAACCAGCTAGGGCGATGGTAGCTTATCTCTGAGAAGAGATGTGTGGCTACATGCCTCTGAATTGTGTTACAATGAGGCTCAAAGGCCTATTTATTGTTGAGAAACAATGGAAAAAAACCCTTCACATTCCAAAACCTAACCCTGGAAGATGAAACGCCAAATTGTGGGCCCCGTTTTTGGGTAAGTCGGTACATCAACTTCCCAGGGTCGCGAATTGGTCGTCTTATCTCCGTTTGACGCGCATGATAGCCCGTTGGAAAGATCTCTCCGAGGACTACGACAGAATAACCCTGGAAGATGAAATGCCAAATTGTAGGCCCCGTTTTTGGGTAAGTTGGTACATTAACTTCCCAGGGTCGCGAATTGGTCGTCTTATCTCAGTTTGACACGCATGATAGCCCGTTGGAAAGATCTCTCTGAGGACTACGTCGGAAAAGATGAATTTTAGAGAGAAAAATCGTTTGCGGTAGTTTTCCCAAAAAACGTCGTTTAGGGCCTCAAAACGGCTCTAGAAGTTTAGGACCCAAAAAACTGCTAAAAATAGTCAATTGTACTATAATTAAGGATACTGAAAAAAAAATGCACGAAGCACTAGAGGGGATCCAAGTCGAATTAGCGGGTGGCCACCAATATCCACCTGGATCATTCCTCCCCCCTTAGGAAGCCATGGTCCCCATTGCGTTGAGTTCCTCCATTTGCTGAACTTGTCCTGCAATCTCTGATGTGTCCAGTAATAGTGGGAAGCATGGTTGACGACGGTCCACATTGAACACTTGGTGTAGGCGAAGGAATGGAGGAATGATGTGTGCCAAAGAATTGTTTCCCATAGCCTTGGTACTAGTGTAAGGACCATGTCGGAGTGGTCTGAGCTTCTGATGGGTTCTAGTAAGGCGTTCTTTTTGTCGATGCAACCAGACATTGTTGCCCACCGGAAACTTGTGTGGTACCCCTGTGCATGAGGAGAAGTTGTTCCTGTGTTCTGTTATGACCATATCCCTTTGCTACTGCTGCTACGTGGAGGAACCCTTTGCGGGGGTCACGGATGTAGCAACAATCTTCCCCTTACTTTGGGGGTGAACCAGACAGGAAATAAATTTCCTAATTTGTGATATAAGCTTGCTGCCTTTTTTAGCAATGATCAAAGAGGCGGCGGTAGGTGGGGCTACCTCTGGTATCCTGTATAATGAATTATCCAAAGAAATAATGATAGCACGAGGCCTTGACTCATACACAACATGTCGCCTCGACAAGTATGGCTGGCCTAATAGTACATTACAAACATCCAAAGGTGTAACATCACATAGTACCTCGTCTATGAATTGTTTGATGCTGTAGGGAAGGCGGCACTGCTGGCGAACTTTGAGATCTCATCCTTCATGAAGCCACCCGATACTGTACGGCTGTGGATGTGGTGTAGTCGGTAGGCCCAACCGCTTCACAACCTCTGCTGAAATAGGGTTCTTTTGGCTGCCACTGTCGACAATGAATTGCAGCGGCGAACTCTTCACCCACATCTGTGAGTGGAAAATACGTTCCCCCTCCTCTGGCTCTTCGGGCTCATTCTTCTGGATCTTGAAAGTGGCAACAGTGGTGCTGGGATCCGCATCAATGATCTGCTTCCCTTTGTCGTTCTCCTTGTCGGGTTCTTGCTCAGGGTCAGAACATGTATCTGATTCGGAAGCCTTCAACTCGGCCACCAGTGACTGCTGGGTCCGACACTCACTTGTGTTATGAGTGGGACTCTTGTGGAACTCACACCACTTTCCTGTGTCCTTCTTCGGCTTTGTGGTGTTGTTCTTTTCTTGTGGCTTCGGCGGGTTGTCTTGGGTGACCCCGCCATTCCTTTGTCCTTTGGGCTTCAGATTAGAAGATCCAAAGTCTTGCTTCTTTTGTTTGAAATTTTGCTCGATTTTGACAGCATATCGGTATGTTGTGCCAAGTGAGGAGATGTTCAAGAACTCCATCTCTTCCTGGATGTATCTGTGTAGGCAGCTGCAGTATTTGAGTACCAGATGTAGCTCAGAATCTTTGATACCCAACTGTGTGCAAAGGGTGTGAAAAATGTTTGTGAACTCAGGCACATCCTAGTCTTGTCCCTGTTGTAGTGTGGTCCATTTGATGTATTTGTCCTCGTAGCTTTTGACAGGGTAGTACTGCTCCTTGATAGCTTCCCGAAATGAATCCCAAGTGGGTGCAGCTGAAAATAGTGAGCATGTGCTTTCATCCTTTTGCTCGCAGTAGGTTTCCCACTAGTCTTTGACGTGGGGCACTGCTTTGAGAAGATAAAAAACAATCTTTTCCCGACTTGAAAATTCATGAACAAAAAAATAACCCTCTAGCAGATTTAACCATTTATCTACGGCATCTGCATCTATTTTACCCTCGAATATGGGGATCTCAAAATTAACTTGTACCTTAAATGGCGTGGCGTTTCGAGAGTAGTTGTTGGAAGTCGATGCGTCGCCTCTCGGTAGCCGCTGAAGTATCTGCGCAAAGTTGTCCATCATCGCGTTCCTTTGCCGCTCGAGGGCTTCTTCGAGCAAGATTTTGATAGGATCTCCTGCCCGCTCATCTTTCTTCTCATCTGCCATGGGAGGCCATCAGGATTTGCGAGGCTGGTCTTGCAAAGGTTCGACCAGTTCAAGCCCTAACTCCTTATATCCCGACCTCGTTGGGGACATGCAAAGAAAAAAGAGAAAAAGCAGACCGCTCTGATAACACTGATCCGTATTTAAACAGGAACGCAATAAAATACAGAGATAACCATATATACAAAGATGCAGCAGAAATAATACTTCATTTCATTGGAAAATACTCAAATATGCTTACAACCAGAAATGGAAATAAACTAGCTAGGGCGATGGTAGCTTATCTCTGAGAAGAGATGTGGTCACTACATGCCTCTGAACTATTCCGAACTCTGTTACAATGAGGCTCGAAGGCCTATTTATTATTGAGAAACAATGGAAAACCCTTCACATTCCAAAACCTACCCCTAGAAGATGAAACGCCAAATTGTGGGCCCCGTTTTAGGTAAATTGGTACATCAATTTCCCGGGGTCATAACTTTGGCATACAATCTCCGGTTGACGCGTATGATAGCTCGTTAGAAATATCTATCCGAGAACTACCACTTTGGGAAGGGAAACATCAGTCCATGGACCCATGTTTCCCCCAGATTTCCCAAAAAAACGTTGTTTGGGGCCTCAAAACGGCTCTGGAAGTTCAGGACCCAAAAAACTACTAAAAATAGTAAATTGTGCTACAATTACGGAAACTAAAAAACTGAAAGAGACAGTTGCGGGGGTCCAAATGGGATAGGTGGGTGGCCACCAGCATCCACCTGGACCAATAAGAGAAAATAACACCATCATTGCCACTCTGCGTGTGAAAGGCCCCCAAATACCATATTAACATGGAGAATGTGGTAAGTTGGTGCACATATGATGAACGTAAGCGACTTCTAAGTCGGCCGGAGGGCGTCATATACCTATGCTCTGCTATAAATATATATTTGATTTCGATTTCGACTTGTAAATTCATTTTTCTTTGCACAAGTCGTGAACCAGCATTGCAGAATTTCGACATGGATATAACATTCCGAGCAGTGGGTAGTGACCAACCCGAAACGAGTAGCATAACCGGTGGCGATTTGTAAGATTTTTGAGATCCATAGATCTAGATCTGCAAAACAATAAACAAGCTTGCAATAGAAAGAAGGAAGCGAGCAAGAATTGAGAAAAGAATGAAAAGTTTCATTGATTCTACAATATTGGTTTACAATAAATACATAAAGGCAACTAAGTTAAGCTTAGTTGTACATGCAATAACTAAAGCTAACTAAAGTTAAGTGTGCTTTATCTTATGTTAATTGTACATGTGCCACATGCTAGCAATAGCTTAAGTGGAGTTAATCTAGGTGCATGTACACCAACAGTCTAAGTGCATGTACACCAACACAGCTAGTCTAAGTGCATGTACACCAACACACAGGCGCTCAGATAAATTTTAGACCTGCTGATTATCAAGTGGAGGTGACAATAATTGGAGGCATTGACATGAAGGAGAAATGCAATAGGTGCTTTGAGGATGTGAATGTGGATGGGATGCACAAAAATATGTTTTTCCATCATAGATATGGTCTTCGTTGTATGGGTCGATACGTTGAGTCCATGATGTCCGATTATGGCGGTGTGCCTAGACGCCCACATCCCTGGTGTAATTCCAAATTCACTAAATATGGCTATGAGAGATTCTTGTCATCTAAATGGTTTGAGATTTTTATGAAAATGTTTGAAGAGGAAAAAATTACAGATTCAGAAAAAGTATATTGCCCATATCCTGATTGCTCGTTTTTTATGGCTTTATCGGAATTAAATAAGTGCCCACAAGTTTCTTCTGCCTCCTCTTCCTCATCACATTCTTCTCTAACAATAAAAGAAACAAAATGCCAGAAATGCTACCGGTTGTTTTGTATTGAGTGTAAGGTTGCTTGGCACATAGACATGTCTTGTGAAGAATACGCCCCTTAGTTGTACGTTGTAAATGCAGAATTGAATTTGCTTGCAGAGAACAAGTGGAAACGGTGTTAGAACTGCAAACATATGATTGAACGCAAACATATGATTCAGGTGTGGTCATGAATTTTGCTATAGATGTGGAATTCCATGGGATGGTAATTGTGGTTGTGATGAGGAAGACGAAACTACTAATGATGAGCACGGTGGTAATGATGATGAACATAATTATGAAAATCAAGATGATGCTATATATATCAGCAATGGCTATGAAGATTAAGCTGATGTTATATATATCTAGAGTCATTTGCACTTCGAGATTGGTTTTGTGAATTTCGAGAGGGGTACATTTAGTCAATATCCTGTGTTGTATAAATGGGTCTACCTCTCCATTCTTCCATGCATAGCAAGGGATGAGACCAGGATTCTTCGTGTTTCTTTTACATTTTTTACAAGTAGCAGAATGGCCTTGTTATGCTGAATTTGGTATATGATATCAATAATTTGTTTGGAATAAATACTAGCATGCTGATTAATGATTAAACCATATTCAATTTTAACTTAAAATTTGGCAGATTATGAAGTAAGGAATCTCATGAATTTATTTCCATTTCCCTCTATTGAAATGGATATAGGTCTAAAATATTTGGGTTTGCAATTGAAACCAAAATACTAAAAAAAAATGGTCCTAGTTAATAGCTAAGTTGGAAAAAAAACTAATCACTTGGAGCCTAAGGTGGTTGTCAAGGCCAAGGAGACTAGGTTTGGTCAAATCAATCTAGATGCTATTTTTGCATTTTGGATTTTAGTCACTTGCATTCTTAGGGGAGTTTTAGAAATATCTATAAGTATTTGTTTTAAATGCTTGTGGGATGGATCTAATGATCATTTTGTCCTTTTCTTATCTATTTGGGTGTTTATATAAGAAACAAGGAAATTTTTCATAACTAGCACCCTTCCCTGGATTGAGGGGCTATTGAAGTTTTTCCCGTTCTTTCTCATCAACAACCTTCTATCAGTTCCTGGTATAGGATCAAGATTATAGAGGAAACTAACAAATCTTTTCCATGTGGTTCTTTTATGGGGTTGAGCAAGAGGGAAATTTCTCATGTAGTGACTGCTTTGTTAATTATTTATCATATAAATAATCTTTTAATGTCAATATGAGACATGGGAGGGGTTCAAAATATTTGGAAGAGCTATTATCTCATCACTCATTAATGGATTTTTCTTGTGATAAGGACTGTGATCAACTCTAAGTGTTAGGTATTCCCTGCTAGTTATAAATTGGGTCAATGATATCCAATAATGTTATTGCTTGGAACTTAATCACATTTTGGACAATTTATCAAGGATAAAGCTTTCTTATGTTTATTTTTTGTGCACTCATATTTAGAGGGAGAGGGAGTGAAATAGTGATGTATAAAATCTTTTAAAGAAAGTAATTTAGTTGGAATGGGGTATTTGGTATATTGAGGAGGTCTTAAATGATGAACACTATAGGTTCTTTCATAGTCCATTCATGGACAACCTCAACACACATAATTATAGGCTCTTTTTCATCTATGCTTTTTATCTTCATATTCTATAGGTTGATGTTAATTTTATTGATAATGATGCTATAGTATTGTAGGAAATATATTTTAATTTTAAATTATAATTCTCATGATTTGTAAACTCTACTTCATTTTGTATTTCTTTTTGTTTGGACATCTGGGGTCACATGATGTATAGATGTATGTTTTTTTATGGGAGAGATGGTTGTTTTTTGTGTCCAATACATCGATATGGGTATATCTTTCATGAATACACACTTTGTTTGTGCTTAAAATAAAATTTAAACACATTTGTATTAATTCTTGCAAATTTAGATTTTGATAAACATATCTCACATGTGCCCTTGAGCTGAATGATAAAGTTATGAAATAGCCTACAACCACAAATATCCTTACCTCTTTTCTAAAGTGACAATTAGTTGAACATTTATTTGAGACATCATGGTTAAAAAAATATTTATCTAAGTATTAACTTTCTTTGTACTTAGAAAATTTTAGAGAATTTTTTATGTATTAATAGTGTTCCAACATAGAATTCCTAAGAAGATTATCTAGAACAAGATGGTAGGATCCATGGCTCAATAACCAAATGTGGAGCATTAGGGATGATTGCCAAGTGTTTGAAATAACATCATGATTATAGGTTTTTGAAAATGGCTATGTTGATGAGACCTTGATGGTATTTCTTAAGATTAAGCTATCAAGGGAGAGGCCCAATTGTGTCACAATTGTTACTTATTCTCTTAATGTATAGATTCCCAAAAAGTATAGATTTGGATGAGCATATCTATGGATACAATAGGAAATGTGTGGTTGAAATAGAGGTAATTGTGAGGAATGAATTGTCTATAATATTTTCATTAATAAAAATATCACAATTATATGAAATCAAACCACTTCACCCATTATGTCCTTTTTACCAAATGAAAAGAAACAAATATATTCTTTTACGAAATTAAAAGAAACAAATATATCCTTTTATACAATTTCTCACAATAGAAAATGTGTTGAATTCCAAAAGAATGTTATATTTGGGTTTGGAATAGCTTACAAAATTATAGATGTTCTTGTTGCTAGAGTGAATAGTTTTACCATAAATTCCTCTGATAACCAAGAGGAGTTTTTAGTTATTGAGTGATTTTTAATGCCTTATAATATTTATTTCATTTCAACCGTGATTCTTTCACCCAACCAAAGGTAGAACGGAAACAATACAGAGTAACTCTATGTGTCTTATTCCTTAAAAGTGCATCTACTTCTACGTTTTGTTTCCCTTTCTTGTAGATAATTTCTAATTCATAAACTTGAATTTTTGTAACCCATTTTAATTGTCTCTTTTAAATATAGTTGTTGTTCAACAAGTAATTTAGAAGATTATGATTAAAATTTACCTTAAAGTGTCTTCCCATAAGCTGAGGGTGCCATTTTTGAACTACATGTATGGCAAATATTTCTCTTTAATAAATGTTTTTTCCTTACTAGGCCACACAAATCTATATGTATAATTTCAAGAGGCTTACTTGATGATCCTTCTTTAGCATTGAATTGAACTCCAGGTTTGCTTACCAAATTGCCATGAATTACATATGGTACTTTATGATATGGTGATGTAGGGTAGATCACGAACAACTTTGAGCTTGCTTGATCTCCTTCTTTGAGAGAAGCTTAGATGTCCAAACCTTACCAGTTTTTTCTTCTGCGTTTCTTATGTAACAATTTTTTTGGCCACCTTTCAATATATATATATTGCTCGAGGTTCTTATTCATTTTATTATGGTCTTTCATGTGTCAAGTTCATGAAGCACACATTCTTGTGATCAGAATACCACCTCATTTCCCTGATCACACATTTGGCTAACACTCAACAAGTTATGCTTTAATCTATTAACATAAAATTACTAACTCTTAGAAAAATAGAACCTTTACCCTAAATGACAATAGGTGAGCCATTTCCAAAAGTTAGATTCTTTTCTTTCTCTAAAGAATTATATGAAATAAGTTTTTCTTTATCACCACTCATGTTTTTTGAGAATCTACTATTAACGTACCATTGATTTTATTATCCTTCTACAAACAATGCTATTCCATAACTTTTAGACTGTAACTCATTCCTTTTACATACTTTGGAACTCGCTGATAGTTTCTCCTTTTGAGATGTTGGGTGTAATATTCTCCTACAGTGAGATTCTTCATGTTTAAAGTTATTGAAAACTTAGAACTCAATTTCATCTATAAGAGGTGAGAATATATTATAAGAGTTATTGTTGACTCCTATCTCATTCCTTTATTTTCTTGCTTCTCTAATCATGATAGTTTTGTATGCAACACATTTAGTAGCATTATGACCAAAATTATGACATGAGAAACATTGTCCATTAAAGAACATTATTTACCTGTGGAATGCCTTTATTCTTTTGTTGAGGACTGAAGCTATGCTCACTAGGTTTTGTTGAGGACTTTATTCTTTTGTTGAGGACTGAAGCTACGCTCACTAGGTTTTGTTGAGGACTGAAGCTTTGCTGACTAGTTTTTGCTACATTACTAAAGCTTTTCTAACTAGTTTTTGCTTCATTTAGATAGCTTATGGTCATGGCTCAAGACTTTTCTGTTTGAGATGTTTATCTCGTGTATCCAATACCTATCTTCATAAGATGAGAGAATTGTACCTTGATAATTAGATCTAAGATTTCATATCCTTTAGAAAATTAAATATTTAGAGTTTTTATTTTCTCAAGTTCCTTTCTTATACTTACTACTTCACATTCTAACTTCTCATTATGCTTTTCCTTTGCTATAAGTTGATGCTTCAAAATATCTATGGATACTTTGTTTTCTTCCAAGAAATTTTTGAGTTGAGTAATTTCTTTAAAGAAATTCTCTTCTTCTAATGCATCCACAAATTCAACATTAGACTCATTAGTATTTTTCTCAAAAGCCATGATTAATTTGAGATCTTGATCAGATTCACCTTCTTCACTATTTGACAAGGCATCATTATCTTCATGAGTATAATAACTTCTTCTACTGTCAAATTTTCTATTGTTACCTTTTTAAGAATCCTTACCTTTGTCATGGTTGTCTTTATGAGAACATTTAGCAGCATAATGACCAACTCTACTACAAGAAACACATTTGAAGGGAAGGTTACCTTTGAAACTTTCGGTACCCAATTGAAGTTTCTTTATAAGTTCACCTCATCTTCTTCTAATATGTATCATGATTCCTTGTGTTCTTCCTTTTCTCTTCATTTTGTAGATGCTTTAAATATGACTTCTATGACTTCTGAGGGACCTCCTTTCCTCATTTCAAAAGCATTCACGATCTAATGAAGTTGAAAAATAGTAAGATTATATAGATACTCATTCTCTTCAATGGAAGAGACTTTTGACTCGAATTTAGGAGTTAGAGGTATTAAGATTTTCTCTACTAAAGCAGTGTCCTTTATTTATTCACCCATATTTTTCATTCGATTTAGAATCTCATCTATACATAGAAAGAAACTGGCAATACTTTCATCATTATGCATTGTCAGAGTTTCATATTGAATTATGAGAGTTTGACGTTTAGCACTTTTTACCTTGGTATTGCCTTCATAGCTTTGAATGCTTCTATCCCATATTCTTTTGCTAAGTTTAGCTGCATAACTTTAACAAATTTTGATTCTGTCAGACTTCCCAATAAAGCATTGACAACTTTGGCATTGGTTTCATATGTGTTTTTTTCTACTGCATCTATGGGAATTACAACTAGATATTGGTAACCTCCTTCCACAATTTCCCAAACATATGATCCAAGAGATTGAAGATATGCTCTCATTCCTGACTTCCAATATATACATTTATTTTCCTTGAAGAGTGGTGATCTGATAGATGTCAATCCATCTTGATTTCTCACCATTGGAGATCTTCCTTCAAGCAATCAAGCTTCATTTGAAGAACCTACTCTTATACCAATTGTTGGGAAAAATACTAGGGGTTGGCGGGGAGGTGAATCAATATTTTAAAGGCTCCTGATAATAATTTAGTTTTCTGAAATGTATACATGACTTGACTAAACCAAACTAGAATATATACGTGTCTGTTGTAAAAGAAACTAGTGTATGCTCAGTAAACTTTTAAAACAACTAATTCTTTATCTATTAAGCATTGAGAAAAAATGTAAGAGATCTATCAGGTATTTGATAAGTAGTAACTAGGAGTAGTAAGAATAGAATAAAGTATCACACATAAGTAAATACACATGAACACTATGATTTAATATGGAAACCTAATGTGGGAGAAAACCACCACTGCTGTCGTCTCAGTCTTCAAAACATATTAATATAAAAAACTTCTTACATTCTTGTACTGGTGTAGAATCATACTAGTATGCAAGCACCCACCTGATGATGGCTAAAACATTCACTCATTCTCCAACTCCTACTAGAATGGAGCTCCAATCCCCTTATCTGATCATTGGCTACTACTTGCAGGAAGCTTTGACTTCCTGAGTGAAGGCTCCAACGCTTAGAAACATCCATGCACCACATTTCATACATTTTCACACTTGATCCAATTTCAACACTTAGGCTCAATCATCACTGTAATACAATCATCATTGGTTGACACATAAAATCAACCAATCAATGAAACCCAAACAAATGATACATAATCAAAACTTAACCAATCAACTGGAATAGTCAAATCATTGTAACTACTACATAGAACTGAACTTAGAATGATGCACCAACACACATAATCAACTGCAACCCTGATCATTCATTTTCCAAAATGTATATGCTACTTCACTTAAGGCAACCCGCATGCAGATCTTAATATATTGAAAACTGAAAAATTAACCACTGTTATTTCTAAAAATAACACTAAATCATACTCAAATCTATTGCAACACTCTGAACCAATCATATAACTATCTCTGATCTTCATTCGTAATCATCGAGTAACCTTAACATTCTTCAATGAGTTAAAGACTAAGTTCAACTTCATCATTCCAATCAAATCTAGTTCAAACTTTATCACTCTATCTATATGAACATGAGGACATCATTGACAGACAAGAGAGAAACAACAACACTCATGAGGTTGATTAGTCATCTATGAACAAAACCCCCTTACTTTATATACACGACTATGCAGAAGTGGACCCACATGTATACGTGCTTTTCGTGAAACCAACGAGTGTATAGATCTGCAAATTTTGACCTAAATTTGTGCAACTCTTCAAAACGTCAAAAATACCTAGATCATAACAACGAGAGATAAAAACATTTGTGAGCACTTACATCTAATCAATCCATGAGAATATCATACAATGAAAATTCATTCAGGTCTCATGATCCTGATCCATCATGATATTGATAAGTACAAAGTTATTTAAGATAAATGTGACAATTATGTCACTTACAATGAAAATATTCTTCAAATTGAAGTATTCATCAAAAACCCTTTCACTTGAACACTTTAGCACTTTAACGAGAACAATATTGATTTTCACACATATTACTATGGGCCAATACCATGGTAAGGACCCTTGGTATTTAGAATACCATGGTCAAAAAAACCATATGCTACTTTTCTTCACTAAACTCGTGTGCATACATGACTTGGCTTAAGAAAACCTACATATAGTTCTTGAAATTACAACTTTATCATTCCTTTAAACTAATTCCTTTGAAATACCATGCTTCTGTCACATTTGTAAACACATCATGTTGATACCATTATCATTCTCGCATTCTATTGTATTCATTCTGTCATCTTTGAACTGACATGTGAATTTTGTTGCTAGTGAGTAGCCATCAAGGACAACACATGCATCATAATGCGAACAAAGGATTGAATGTGGATTTCCTAGCCTTTCCATTTCCTGGATAGACATGGAAATTGTGGAATTTTTTCCTTGTTTTTTTTGTTGGTTCTCATGTTTCCTTAGCTTGGGTTGATTTATTACTCCTCGAAGCCCTCGTTAGACAAACCATGTTAAAGCCCTGTAATAGCATGGGTTGAGTTACTAGTTTTGGAAGCCTTGGTTGGACAAACACCCTCGAAGACCTTGGTGGGTTTAATTACTACTCTGCGAAGCCTTGGTTAGGTAATTCTCTAGAATCTCGGTAAAAGATGAGGGTTGAGTTACTAGTCCTCGAAGCCTTGGTTGGACAAATTGTCTAGAAGCCCTTGAAGGCTTCGATAGAGACCAACCTGATGATGGTTTTATGATGTCTGACTGTGAGGTGGAATCACTATTTGATGGATTGATGTGGATGGCATCTAGAAGCCCTTGATGGTTTTTTATTGATGTGTTCTATGATATCCCACGTTCATGCTTGGAATATGGCATGGAGGTGAATGACTGAAGATAGATTTGGCTCAGCTATTCTATAGTGAGGTTGAATGTGGAAGTCCCATCCCGCGTTTGGATTTTGAATCATCAATATGAGGTTATTTCTCCTTGTATTTCTATGAGTATTATACTGGATTATATGTGGTTTATATGGTTGCGATTTGATTGGTATTTATGTTGCTATTATGCTAGTTATATATGTGTTTTATGACAGTAACTATGTACAGCTCTCATCATGTTTTTACGTGTAAATGAATGATCAATGTATCTATGAGCTAATGGATGAAATTCCGGTTAATATGTTGAGGTATCACTATCTCTTAGTGATTCTTAGCGAAGTTTGAGACCTTTAAGCTCATATCGATTATTTACACCTATAGATTACATATTGATGATATGTTTGATGAAATGCTTGTTTTGGCTAGTAGGGGTCCAACCAAGCTCATGTTCAAGTGATTGAATTTATATTGTCATTTCGTTGTTATGTTACTATTCTGAAGATGTGACTCAATTTTGGGCAGTGACTTGGGCTCTAGGCATGAAAAAGTGGCTTAAATCCTGGGGACACTAACACAAAACAGAAAAAAAAAAATAAAAAAAAAAAAAAATAAAAAATAAAAATAAAAATTAAAAAAAAAATAAATAAAAAAATAATAAATAAATAAAAAAAAATTTGGATGCTAGATTGTAGGCCTGTGAGAGTGTCCAGAGGTTGTTGGACACTTTCATGCAAGGAGAAGTGGAATCTTGGCACATTTCTTGTAATTCAACACTTTTCCTATAGGAGGAAATTTAGGGTTCCTAAAAAATTACCACAATAACAAGAAATATTTTCCTATGAAGGTCTTCAAACTAATATTCAATTTTTTTGGCTAAATGTTTCGTTTTCCATCAAAATAAGGAAAAGACAATCAAGACCACAAACATTCTACAATCATTATTCATACAAATTTATTGTTGGAAAGAGGCATTGATGGATTTTATTACATGTCTACCAAAGCCTAAAGGAATATCAAAGATTATTGTAAGTGATAGAAATCAAATTTTGAGTAGAGATTTTTGGACAAAATCATTTTCTTGTTTGGTTAATAAATTATCTCACAACTCCTATTTTCAACCTCAATCCATTGGAAAGTTAATATTGTGAGCAATTGTATAAAAGGATATATATGTTTCTTTTCATTTTGTAAAAAGACATAATAGGTCAAGTGGTTTTTGAATTTTTGATCGGAGAATCCACAGTAAGAGAATTTTTACACGAACCCCAAATGGGATCCATCATGAGGGTAAAGAGAAAGATGATAAAGATGATAAAAGGAGAGCCAGAAGGAGGAGATAAATACTTAAGAGGGAAAGAATAATGAAGGAACAGCACAGGTCGGCCAGGGAGATTAATAATGAAGCTTAAAATTAAAATTAAAAATAAAGACATTAATTTTTATAAATTAATAATATTTAAATTAAGACCTAAAACAAAA
>APFE030065753.1:0-12068 GCA_000404065.3 Pinus taeda | reverse complement strand
CTAGCCATTCCTTGCATTCTTTAACTATGCTTTAAATACTTGACTGTGTATTTAAAACCACTGAATGTTTCTTCAACAGCAACACAGAAAAACTAATCTGAAAAATACCTAGATCCTTTTGTCAGAGACTTCACTTTGCTGGAGAAACTGCTGCAGCAAGAAACTCCTTCCTTCAGCTTCTTTGACACCTTCAAAGAGCCTGGTTAGCTCTGATACCACTGTTGGGCATTTTTCTGCTAAAATCCCAAAAACAAAACAAACTGCACACAGAGACAATGCTCTCCTAGAAATTTCAGATAATTCTAGAACAATAAAAAAATCACTTGAATAGAGGATAATACTCTGTTTTACAACACAGGATTTTTAACACAGGATCTTGCTACAGATAGAATTTCAGCTTGCTGAAGATAAAGTTTCAGCAACAAACATAAGAACTTCTATTCATTAAAAATAAACCAACTGTTACAAAATGTCTTCCTCTTCACAGAGGGATTCACCAAGAGACTGCTTCAAGTGCAGTTCCAAAACAAAAACATTCACTGCACTGCTGTGCATACCCATTACAATTTCATTTCATTTCATTTACACTGCTGTGTATCTTCATACGCGCTATTGCGTTCTTCTTACCTCTTTGCTTCGCACTATTGTGCGTATTTCTCAATTACATAAACAAAACTACATTACATTCACTTCACACTGTTGTGTGTATTCTCCTTGCATTCGCTGCGGTGAGTTTTTCCTTTTTGCACTCTCTAACTTAACAAAAATAAACACAGGAATATATATATGGTTTTACATGCCATAGTCCCGTGAAAATAAAAACAATAAAATTAAATGCTTTTACCAACCTTTACTTGTGCCCATACTCCTGCTGAAATAAAATTAAAAACTTCACCAAAACTTACCAACCCACACTAAATTACATTTACTGTTTTACTGACAAAACTCGCGGTAAAGAAACTTCTACTTCACGTCAAATTTATTTGTTGCAGGCTTGTACTTCAACTGTTGACTTTAATTGGATCGCATCGCACAATCACAATTTACGGGAGGAAAAATGAAACACCATTATATTGGTGCGATTTGCGATTTTCGATCGGATTGCATAGCACCATCGCAATTGAAGAAGTCAAGTGAACAAAACGGGAATCTCAAATGTTATATGCGACTGCGATCTGCGATCTCTCGCATCGCAAGGTAAGAACTGGAAACAAACTTGAAATTACAATTTCAACATATAATACATATACCATTCATAAGACAAAGTCATGGCGATCAGAAAAAAAGGCTGTAAACAAGCAATCAAATATCCATGATCATTAAAAAATGTCTATATAATAAATGTTTATAAAACTTCCAGCATCAGTACTGATCGTCAATACTTCTTTGGCAAAGAACCCTAAGCTTACAATGTAACTTCTTTGTCTGTCTGCATATGAAGATAAAATAGTAGTTAAATTCATATGAGATTGGCACATTGCCCAGTAATCTGCTCTTAAATCTCATCAGAATTTCTAACGCCTTAGACTACTTTATCGACACCAAGAATAAATTTAGTGTAATACAGGGGAGGTGAAATTCTATTTATATTACACTTAGTATTTTTTTTCCAGAATGAAAAAGTTGAATATTATTATATGAGGGATATAAAGTTTATAGATTACATCACATATAATCCCATAGAAAAGAGATCTAGATGAAGTCATCATGGAGAAATCAGACTAATAGATAAGGAAGATATGCTGAAACAAAATGTTATGGGGATCTCCAAAAACAAACATGTGTTCATAGAGAAAACAGGAAACATAAGGATGTTCAGAAGCGTCATATACACCATCCATAAATAGAAGATAAGAGAAAACAGCCACATATAGATTAGAAACGCGTCCATGGAAACCTGTGAAGAAAACAGAAATAAAACTAAAAATCCGGCAAAATAAAATCTTGGATATGATAGCTTACTCCCTCGGATTGAACCTGCAAAAACCAAAAACCTATAGCATCCTGTAGTCCTGTTTTAGACAGTGAGTCTCCGAGATAATTTTTGTCTCTGCGCATATGGTGAATAGAACCTCCAATCATGGAGTCCCAGAAGAACCTGATCCTCCCCATCCAACCAATCAAATGTGATACTGCAAGATGTAGTCAACCATAACCTTCGAATCCCCAAAAATCGAAACATGTTGTAGATTAAGGAAGAGGCAAAATTTTAATAACCCTGCGAGGGCCATGGCCTCCGCTTTACTATTAGAACCTCTCCCCCTGTTCCAGTGAATGGAGAACTGAGTGTTTTCATCTACCATGATCAGGATGCCACAGCCACATGAGCCTTGTTGTTCAACACCGTCGAAAAATGCCTTTGGGAAGGGAGAGTTCTCCAAAGATTGATTAGAGGATTCGCCCCTTCTTTGGATGATAGCTTTCTGTGGAAGGGCTTCATAAGCAACAACAATTTTAAAAAAGATTTCTATGCTGGCCATTTTTGAATCATTGAAAATGATATAGTTTCGCCATTTCCAGATGTTAGTTTCGCCATTTCCAGATGTGCCACAGGGAAGAGATTATTATCCTTCTCCAAGTTAGCTTTTGTACGCTGCACCAAAGTAGCATATCATATATTGAAGCATGCACCTTGAGTTTGATTCCATAACTGTTCTCCAGAGACTGCCAAATTTGTTGTGAACGATAGCAACTTATGAACAGGCGATCATTATATTTTCCATCAGATCTGCACAGAGGGCATATGCCTGGTCCAATCCATCCTCACTTCCTCAAATTCTCCCATGTTAAAATCTTATTATGAAAGGTAAGCCACCCGAAGTGTATCATTTTCGATGGACAGCCATCCTTCCAATAAATATGAGGAAATATAGGATTGTGCGGGGATTGTTTTGATTCCAGAATGTGCTGATATACTTCTTTGACCTTTATATTATTCATCTCCTTTGAGTGGCTCCATATTAAATAATCAGAATCCACATTGCGAAATATTCCATAATTCCTAAGACTTTCCCTTATGAAGTCCCACTGATTTGCAATTGTCTGAGGCATCTGTAGTGTGTCTGCGCTTTTCCATAGAGGGATAGGCCCCTGCCATTCATCAATCAAACTATCCCAATAGAAAAATCCTCTTCTGTGGAAGAAATTCAAAAGAGGTTCAGGTATTTTAATCACCCCGTTGTTTCCCTTAAATTGATCTTTGCCAATAAGTATCTTGCTTCCATTTTGAAAATGCCAGATATGATTCTTCAGAAAATAAGATTCGATCTTGCGGAGGCTATTCCATATTGGTGATCCATATGGCACCCGATCATTCCTTTTCTGTACCAGAAAATTAAGTCCTTCCTTTTTAAATATTTCGTCTGAATCATGTTACACCATGGACCTACACCATGAATAGCTCTCCACAGTGATTTGCATAACAGGGCCCTTCCAAAAGATTGCATATCAAGTAAGCCCCAACCGCCCATGCTCTTTGGCAAAGAGATGCTAGCTAACTTTGTGAGATGAAATTTCTTCTTGTCTCCTTGACCTCCCAAGATGAAATTGGTAGACAGTCTATTCATGCTTTTGATGATGCTTGCAAGAATAGCAAATAAATGTGCCTAGTAGACCGTGAGTTGGTTCAAAACTGATTGCACAAGAACTACTCTTCCCACTAGTGAAAGACACCTGAATTCCCAAGCTGATATCCTTCTGTGGAATCTATCAAGGATTCAACTCCAGTCAGATTTTGTGTAGCCATTTTCTTTGATTTGGAAACCCAAATACTTCATACCACAGCTGATAGGTTGCACTTTAATTCCAAATAGTTCTGATAACCATTCTATAGCTTCTTGATAATTTTGTTGTGATAAATTGCAGATTTGCCATTGTTGACTATCATGCCCATAGCCATCTGGAATTCTTTTATGATTTCATAGTAACATGTCCAGGTAACCCTGCAAAGCGAGCCAAATAATATGATATCATCAACAAATAAATTGTGTGATATTGAAATGTCCCTGCATATTTTAAGTGGGCGGCACATGTTTTTATTAACAGCCTTATTGATGTGCAAGCTGAGGGAATTCATAGCCAAAATAAATAACAACGGGGAGAGTGAACATCCCTAACGAAGACCCCTTTCCACCTGGAATAAAGGGGATGGAACCCCATTGATGATAATTGCATAATCCACTGGCTCAACACATGCCATGATCCAGTTGATCATGTTGGAGTTCAGACCGATCCTTGCCAGCAGGCACCTGATGAAGCCCCAATCTAGGCAATCATATGCCTTCCAGAGGTCAATTTTAAGAATAACTGCATCACATTTCTTTTTATGAATTGCGAACAGTCCCTCCTGAGTACTAGCCACAACATCATGAATGTTTCTTCCTTTCAGAAAAACGTGTTGCTCCTTTGTTAAAAACTCAGATAACACTCCTTTGATCCTCTCAGCTATAATCTTCGAGACAATCTTATATGAAATATTACATAGCGAGATCGGTCTAAAGTCTAAAAAATTTTGGGCATCCCCCTTCTTAGGAATAAGAGCTATGTAGGTAGAGGTGAGTTTTTGATTAATGGTGCCCGTCATTCTAGTGCCGTCGACCATCCGCAATAGATCATCTTTTATGATGTCGAAGAAATGAATGAGGAATTCTACCGTCCAGCCGTCTGGACCAGGACTCTTGTCCTTTTTGAAGGATTTCAAAGTAGACAGCAGCTCATCCTCCGATACTTGCTTGAATATTAGAGCATTTGACTCTTCATCAAACATGAAAGGGAATAATAGATCAATTCCCCATAAAATGTCCTGAATTTTGCAGTTTTTCGATCTTTTATACTGGTTTTTGAAATATGCCACTACCTCAGCAGTAATATCCTGTTGAGCATAAAAAAACCCTCCTTTACCATCGCTGATTTTCCAAATCAAGTTTTTCTCCCTTCTGGAATTTGCATAATTATGAAATAATTTTGAATTTTTATCTCCTTTGTTCATCCACAAGGCTCTACTTTTTAACCTCTAGTAGGTTTCCTCTTGCTTCATAATCATCAGTTTTTTCTTATGCAGTTCCTTTATTCTACATCTTATTTCAAATGTTAAAGAGTCATTAGCCATGGAGCTCGCAGCATTGTCAATTTCCATTTGTATTTCCCGGAGGCATTTTTTATTTGCTTGTCTCTTTTGGAATTGCCACTCTTTTGTTACCTTTCGAACCGCTTCCATCTTTTCACTGAAGGTTATTAAGGCAGGTGGCGATTTTGAGGATGATAACTCGGACCATGCTTTTTTTATAGTGACGTTATATTCTGGGTCCTCCAGACATTGCCTATTGAATTTAAATGTATAGCCAGTTCTGAATCCCTTATTTCTCCATCCAAGAATGATCAGCCTGTGATCAGAGATGAAGATATTTTCTATTGTAGAAAATGGCATGCCTAGAATGTCAATTACACTGGCGTGAAGGATGAATCTGTTGATTCTTTTAGCAACACAAGCATTCTCAATCCTTTCATTTTCCCAGGTTGGAAGAATTTTGGGCGGGAGAATGTCGATATAGTTCCTACTAAGCAGCTCATTTCTGATCTTGTCCGCAATAGGATCTTGTTTTTTACTACTTCCCCATATTTCATCCATGCTAAGCGTGATATTTAGATCCCCTGCGATCAATAATGATTCCACATCCAAAATTTCAGAGACAAATAGACTTTCCCAAGAAATCGACCGATTCTTATATGGAGCATAAACATTCAATATATTAATAGGACATTTTTTCCCCCTTATCTGCGCTGAAATGAGGATGCCTGCGATGCAACTATAGGATTTTGTATTGATCCATAGAGGATCCCAAATCACTGCCAACCCGCCAGATAGGCCGTTATCCTCCACAGCAAAAATATGCCAGAGGGGAAACATTTTCCTAAAATATGGCACTGTTACAGGAGCAGCGTGCATGGTCTCTTGTATAAGAACGATTTTAGGGTTTGCTGACAAAAAAAAAAATTCAATGCCAAAAACTTCAGGTCTAGCCCCAGACCTCGAATATTTACCGATACAATGAGATTCATTTCGAAGGTGTTCCGGCCTTGCTTGCTCTAAGGGGCCAATCATCAGTCATGTCAATAATAGGAATGTCAACCAAAGAGTGATTACTGATACCATGACCAGAAACGTCTCTCCTCCCCCTGAAATGCCTACTGTCGTGGTTGTTCTTTCTTCTCATAATGATACTAGATGCTGACTTTAGACTAATCTTAGGAGAGGTATGTTTTTCCGGCTTATGAACGGTGAGCGGCCTAAGGTCAAGAGATTTTTTAGTCAAAAGATAGTCAAGGTAGCTACTGATAGAGTTGGTGGGCGACGTTACCGGGGAGTTGACCAGAGTGGGAGTAGTCAGAGGGTCTACCATCTTGCCAGCAGAGGACTTAATCTGAGAAGGGGGTGACGGAGGTGAACTCAATAAGAGGACTTCCTTGTTAATGGCAGGTTTAGGAATAGGGGGAGGGTTAGGAACAACCTGGTCGAGCAAAGGTTCCAAAGGAGGTTTCGGGGGGCAAGGGATCTCATATTCAGAGGCAGTCTCCAGTGCAGGCATAGAGGGAGAAATTGTGTTCAAAGGATCAGGGTCAACGACCAGCTGGGGGATTTCTGATAGTCCCCATTAGAAACAACATGGAGGGGTGACCTGGAAAAACTTTTAGGTGAGACAGATTTTCCGGAATCCATAGAAGAGGCCTTCCATCCATGTGGCTTTTACACGAATTTGGAAAAATTATGGTGCTTACGGCCTTTCAAATGATGTCGTGGACAGTTCTTGATAAGGTGCCCAGTAAGATGACAAGCAGCACATCTAAAGGGCACACCCCAGAAATCTAACCTCTGCCTAATGGTCTGCTCATTCCAGTTGATATCTATGTATTCCGGAAAGCCTCCACGGAAGGTTTTATCAATTAATATCCAAGCCATTCTTTTGTCTTTCTCCCCTAGACACCATGGATCAACATAAACACCCCTGCCAATAGCATTCACAATTTCAATTAAGGTCTCTTTCGACCATAATTCCAGAGGCAAACCGGGAAGTTTTAGCAAGATGAGGTTATTGGAGGGCGTGTTCCTTAACGGGTTATAACCCAACTACCACTTGTGGATGCTAGAAAACGACAGCCATATACCCACTGATGCTTAAAAATAGATTCCATATCCTCTACACTAAGAAAGTGGAAACAATACCACTCTTTTAATAACCTCGAAATAATCGGGACATATCCTATAATAGGCTTCCATTGTGCTTCCAACCAGTCTCTCATGTGCTGGTCATTCATCTCCAGGAAGTGCCAGTGGCTGATCAAAGCCTTATTCTGCAAGCTTCTAATATGGTCAGATAAATGGATGCTTTCAATTTTGATGGTGTCAGGGGGTGGAGAAGCCTTAGCAGGCTTTTGATTCTTTCGGGAACGTTCACTGACATATGACTTTCCAATTATCTCACTACCATCCTTATGAGGTACCGTAGGACGGATCACCAAGTCATCTAACGTGGCTTCCTAGTCAATTGACAGCTTGGACTTTTCTTTGATGGATTCCGCCTGTATGGCCGCGTGGACCATTGCCTCCGTGGCAGATGAATCCGATAGGAGTTCCATTCAGTAAATGGGGCACCTACTCCCAACCCACCAAGGACAGATTCGGATCTGAGAGAGATATGAGATCTGACATTGCTATCAAAATTGAGATATGATGGCAGAAACATAGATCCTGGGGAGGGAATGATCAACCAACTCCAGATTGTCTATCTATACATAATGCAGGTACCTCAGGAAGAAAAAGAGAAGCGAAATCAAAAGATTATGTTCCTAAACCGAGCCAGCTGTCCCCCTAATTAATATCAGGATGGAAGAGTCATGAAAAAGGAGCATCACGAAAGGGAGATATTTGAAATTATGACGGCTCCATTTAAATGATGTACTAGCTTACGTCCTAATCAACTTAAATGCTCTGAACAGACAGATGAAAAAAACTGGAAAGATCTACCCACCAGAGGAAAATTCAAAAACTAAACCGGAAAACTAGATACCGGCAGGAATAGTGGAGGGAAACAGGTGAGGAGATATAGGAAAGATTCAGAAACCATCGCTAAGAACCGGTTCCACGTTCTTATTCATGGAGACATACCTCATGAAACCTCATCTGGGCAGACTATGCAACAGTAGACAAAAACTTTGCATCCACACCACCACGATCCTACTTTAAAGCGAAAATATAAGCAAGGCTTAGAAATGACACAATAATTTTGAGCAATCAACATTCTAAACCATGACCAACAAGAACATGTGAAAATCTCCATAAATTAATAATGATTGTCTTCGATCTAAATAAGTCCTAGAAACGCAGATGAGACTGAAGCTGAGGAGCAATAGTATACTTCAGAGGCGTTAAAAATATTCAGTGAAATGAAGTCAATAGAAAAAATGGCTGAGGAGATATATTCACCAATTTTTAGGTAAGTATCCCGATTTGGAGTTGTAGAGAAACCCAAATTTATAAATCACGATCGAACAACGAATTGCCGCACTCTGACTTGAAAACCAATCATGTTTTCTTTCACATTATTCTTTGATGTTGACCCAACCATATTGTTTGAACTTATCAGGGGTAAAATAGTCAGTATAATAATATGAATAGTCTCATTCCATCTTATACCATAGTTTTGATTAAGAAATTTGGTTGTGATGGAAATTCGGTAGGAAGTTGCAAACGTCTATTGGACTGGAATTTGACTAAAAATCTTTGTTTCAATCCTAAAGAAAACCAAGAAACCACAGAAAAACAAAAATAAAAAATGCATTACATGCAAAGGTCTGAGTTACAAAGGTTTGACAACTCAAGTACCTTAATGTATTACCTTTCTGTCTTTTTTAAGCATCTACACACTGCAACATATGGTTGACGAGCTCGGCATCGCATTCATCAGGAGATCGGATGGAAAGAGCTAAATGTTCCATTTCCACAGCCAACAAACCTCCTTACACCCTGAGGTTGAAAGGAGTAGTCTACCCAAGCGGAGGAATTGCCCAATTCCGTCGCAGTCTGGAAAAACCTCCGGCTCCAACAGCTCGCAATTCCTTCGCCCTCCGCCACCCTCCACTAGCTCCACCTAGCTCCGCCACCCTCCACATTAATGTTGATGAATGACAAGCCAGACTTTTCGATTTCCATCGCACTAGCAATTCCTTCACCCTCCGCTACCCTCCACTAGCTCCACCCAGCTCCGCCACCCTCCAATTAATGTTGACGATTGACAGGCCAGAAATTTCAATTTCCATCGCGTTTTGTACCAGGGAAGTTAATTGACCATATAATTTGAATTCGGAAATAACCCATGGGCTGCTCTCTAACCAATTCGACCCGGCATCCCTGCAACTCACCAAGTAACCAGGTAAAACATTTTGGAAAGCTCACTCCGCTTTCTAAGCTATGCTTTCTAAGCTCGAGGGATCAGTTGAGTGTTCAATGTTTGGGGTTTGTTGGTGATTGCTGCTGGGATCGAATTCAGAGTGTGGTCCCATTTGCTGATATTTGTTGTCCTTGGATAAAAAGGTCAGAGCGTGTTCCTAAATTAAAAATATCAAACTATGTTTCTTCATAAACTTGATGAAAACTCAAGTTTAAAATTTTCCATCACCGTTGTTCATACATAGGTCGAAATGCTTTCGTTGCCATGGGATTAAGTGATTAAATTCTCCATCTCGAATTGCGACATTCTTGATTGGGGTCTGTGTTCACTATTTTAACTAGTTGGATGTGAATGTTAAATTTTTGTGCATTGATTGGTATGTCCACTATTCAGCCTAGCCTCATGGGGTTATTGGACCATGACCGCAACTCTTACAACTTATGATGGGGGCAGATAACAAGAATACTACCTTATAAACTACAAAGGCATGCCAAATACATGAAATAACTAGGATATTGCAGCATTTCACTTGTATGATATAATTAACTAACATAATGGTTATAATATTAATAGGAAGGATTGATTTAATTCATTTATCTACTTTGAATTCCCTTAGTATAGCACTAGACAAGTTATTCAAAATTGAAGTCAGTTCAATTGCAGATCTCTATACTTATATGTAATTTGCATTGTCTATACACCAACACTCCAATAGTGGTTTGCATTAGCAATAAATTCTTTTTGACATTTATTTCAAGTAGGACATCATCTCCATACCTCTCCATACGAAAAAAAACCAGACCTCTACTATGAAATTGCCTAGTACATTACTTCTATAAAAACACTCATAGAGCATTATGATCCAGAAAATGCCATAGATGCTCCACAAATAGACAAACAAAATTTTGGAGCCACATGCAGATCAAAAACAGAGAACCCTGCAAGCTTGACTGTCAACACAATACATCCAAGATGTTTCCATTTTTATTACACCTGAAAATTAAGAATAGCTTGTAAGAATCCCATGTAGATAACAGGTGGTTATCTACATGTAGAAAAACTAGACCTCTACTATGAAACTGCCTAGTACATTACTTCTATAAAAACACTCATGAATACATAGATCATTAGGATCTAGCAAGTACATTACTTCTAGCCACATGTAGATCAAAAGCATAGACCCTACAAGCTTGATTGTCATAGTGTCGACACAATACATCCAAGATGCTTCCATTTTTATTACAACTAAAAATGAAGAATAGCTTGTAAGAATCCCATGTAGATAATAGGTGGTTAAAATTGTAGATTTGATTAAATAAAGTAAATTTGGAACTAGTGAGAAAAAAAGAGATTTGATTTCAGCAGCAACCATACCTTTTAACCTTGTCTTTGTTGCATCATCCCCATTCTGTATAAGGCTGACACTTGTACTTCCATTTGATAGCAATTTAGATTTGTAAGAACCCGAGTTTAAGGCTTTACGACTCATGTTATTGTAAACCTCCTTGATTACAATCTAAAAGGCATCATTCACATTTTTCACATTTAATGCTGAAGTTTCTATGAAAAGCAACTTCTCTGCTTCAGCAAGGGCTTTGCCTTCTTCAACTGGTACTTTTCTGAGAGACTCCAAATCACATTTGTTGCCAACCAACATTGTAACAACATTCATGTCGAAATGCACTGCACAAATTTTACAACCAGGTATCAACTTTTCGATACAGAACTATATAAAGCCTACATCCCTTGCATATTCACAAAAAGAAAGCAATTATTGTAAGTAATAGAAAGATAAAACATTTGTTAATGAAAAGAGTTTGTTGACAATGGCCCCCTCTAAAATTTAGCAGCTTATTTTCTATTTGAATGGTACCTGACATTTGCTACCTAGCTAAGATACATTGTACTAGTATAAATCAGTACCCAAACAACTATTTTACATGCCAAAAATCTAATATTTCAAGACCTTGTTCCATTTAGCCTCAACACAATGGTGAATGTCTGAAATTGACGAAAACTCAAGTTTAAAATTTTCAATCACTACCGTTCATACATAGGTCGAAATTCTTTCGTTGTCGTGGGATTAAGCAATTAAATTCTCCATCTCGAATTGTGACATTCTTGATTGGGTTCTTTGTTCACTATTTTAACTTGTTGGATGTGAATGTTTGGTGCCTTTGGCCTCCTAACAAACTCTACTTGGAAAGCAAAAAATTTAAGATCCCCCCCTCCGTGGAACCCTGCCCCCCCGCCCCTCCATGGAAAAAATTGGTTAGGTGGAGTGGAAAGGAAACAATAGTGGTGGAAGGACCCTATGAAAAGCCCACCAGATGAACCACAACTAGAGAGAGAAACATTCAATTAAAAGGCACTGATTAACTCCAATGATTAAGGCATTGATGATTGAGCCCTGAAGTTTAAAGTAAGGGAGCATGAATTCCATTAAATCTCGGCACTTATGGAGATCTACCAGATAAACTGCGGCCATAGATGAAAATGTTTGATTAAGGCATTGATTGACTGAAGTAATCAAGTCATAAATGATTAACACTTGGATTTTAATTGAAAGGAACATGATTTTCCTTAAATCTCAGCTATGAATTCATTCCCCTAGTGACAAAAGAA
>APFE030065739.1:2259-16094 GCA_000404065.3 Pinus taeda | reverse complement strand
ATCTTTCTCTAAATGCACTTTATAAATAATGGCAAACAAATGTGTTTAAGGACTACCTCATGTCCAACGCAAGTTTGGAGATGCCTTCGCTCCTTTGATCCAAGTAAGTTCCTTTGTCGCAAACCTGCAAGCACAAACAAGGCAAACGATTAAATAGCACCTGAATATCCAATATTATAAAAAATATTTAACATGAAAGTCAAGGAGTCCATGAAACAAATAACATGAGATACTTGTTGAGAAAAATGAGCTTGATTGTATTAATTCAAAAGAGAAGAACCTTACAACCTTTGCCTTGACGCTGCACAAGCTCCTCCCAGGGTCCAACAAGAAGTCTCCTCTACTTTGACAAGCTTCACTCACCCCCCAATGAGGCCAAAAAGGTATGCGATCTCTCCTCTTAAGCTCAAATAGGAAGTCTTGATTTCACTAGCATTTACCCTCAAAAGTTCAGCTTCTAACTTCTCTGGCCACTGACCCAATGCCTCAATTTATAGTGCAATGGAGATCAGTTACCAGCTCCTCCTTCAAAGGGATAGAGTCCTCCTTCAAAGGGATAGTTCCTCTCAACAAGGGATTAGTTCCTCCTATGATGGGATGCATGAACCACTTGGAGCGAACAATCCACGTAACAAATGCTTCTAGAAAACTCTAGAATTAATCCAAGATGAGTTTTTTAAGATAAAGATTGTGCCTTTTGACTTTTACAGGGGTACGCACCCTCCCCTTTACATACAGAGCGTATAAGTATGCAGATATTCTGAACAGAAGGTGCGGGCCTGTAGGCAAAAGAGAGAGAAAGTGCGGAACCAGAGTTACATAGCTTTTTTGATGTCTTTCTCTCATTTCTCAAGCTTGTTTTGAAGAGCTGAGGTTTAAGACTTGCTTAGGAAGCTGGTATAGGTAATGATAGACCTACACCGACTGCAAATAATCAAGGTGACGATATTTTTGTGTAACAGGTACCTTGATTTCGGTGCCTCGTTCCATATGACAAGGTGCAAGGAGTTTTTCAGTAGCCTGGAGGAGAAGGATATCCATATATATATCGAAATGGGGGATGATGGGAGGTACAATGCTACAGGAATTGGTATTGTCAGCTTTGAGAGGGAAAATGCCTCTCCTCTTCGCATTAAATATGTTATGTTTGTACCTGGGATGAAGAAGAACATGATCTTTGTAGTAGTATTGGAGGATAGAGGCTATAATGTTATTTTCAATAAAGAGAAAGCCTTTCTGAGATAGATAACTACCAGGCAAGTGAGGTAGATCGAGGTTCGAGTGAAGAACCTATACAAACTTTAGGTGGGAGATTGCACTACATTGAGTAGTAAGGCTGAAAAAGTGTAGAGTTTGTTTGCATTATGGTACATGTGTTTTCCTTGATGGCAACCCACTAACAGGTCAGTTCAAATTTGATAAAGGGAAAATCTCTTTGTAACAGGTCAATTCAAAGGTAACAAGGTGATGGTACAAAAGAACAAGATGATGGGACAAAGGACTACATATCATAATTAAGAAATTGAGGAAAAATAATGTTTTCAGGTATATTAAGTTGTATACGTGGGTTCACCTAATCCAAGTAGTATATACAAGTGGGTTCACTGTACAAAAGGAGCGTATTCATATGTAGACACTTTCACAAGAGGAAAATCGCGTATGGGATGGAAAATTAAGGAAAATTAAAGTTAAAGAATACAAAGGGTCCATACCATGGTATTAGCCACAATATTGAGCAGAATAATGGTTACTTAATCCCATCTAAAGAATACCACAGGTTCTACTTGTTGTTTTGGTCCGAGGTATTGAGAAATGCTAAAACTATATAAGGAGGAGAAGATCAAAGGGTTACGTGTGCAAGTAAAAAGGGTTTCTCAGGAATACTTCTATCTGAAGTATATTTTATGTTGCAATGGCTATGATTATGATCTGATCTGAAATATTTTGTACACCTTTGGATACAATGTTGGATCAGGATCATGAGACCTAAAATGACTTATCATTGTATGATCTGATAATGGTTGGGCTAGATCTGAATGATAGCGCATGTTTTATTCTCTAAATGTTATGATCTGGGTATTGCCTAAAGTCTGGAATAGATGTGAAGTTATAAGTTATTATTTTCAGATATATACGTCGGTTCGCCTTGGTGAAGGTGTGTATACACGCTGGTTCGGCACTTCCAAGTAGCATATGTAGAAGACAATCCTGTAGTTCAGAGATGACTGATCTATCTGATCAATGTTCTTGTTTTACTGATGTTTTTCAATGATGTCTTCATTAGGTCTGAAAGTAGAACTAACTGTATAAGGAGATTGAGTCTGATTGATTGATTGATTAAGTGAGAAGGGTGATCTTTGTTGTTGTCTGTTTAGAATTCTGTATTTTGACAGTAGATCTTCAGAATGCTACTGGTTGGTACAGTTTTTGGCTCAGAAGTTTTATGATTCAGTATTTTTAGAGGTATACACAATTTGGGCTAAAGGAAGTAGCACATACATGCAGGTTGGCTTTATTGAAGTAGCGTATACATTCTGACATATGATTTTTAGGTTGCAGTTGGTTCTAGTTGTTGATGTAGTTTTCAGGGTTCAGCTTTGTGTTCTGGTGACATTGATGTGATTGTTCAAATCAATTGTGTTTTTACTTCAAAGTTGGTTGGTTTCAATGATAGGTTGATGCATTTGTAATTGATGGTTGTATTGCAGTGATTGTTATGTACCAGGAGTATCCAATCTGAAAATATATGAAACATGGTCCCTGGAGGAAGAGTTAAGGTTGTAGCCTTTTGTAGGCCAATGCCTACGTACTAGTAAACATGTTAGCCAATACAAGAGCTAGAGGGTTGTAGCTCCCTTTCAGTAAAATTTGAAGAACGAGATAAGGTTGTAGCCTTCTGCAATTGGGTTCCTACACACTGGTATGAGTCTGCACCAGTACAAGATTGTAATCAGATTTTCTTTATATTAAAAGAAGATAGAGACGACAGAAGCAGGTGGTTTTTTTCCCACATTGGGTTTCCACCTTAAATCTTGGTGTTCATGTGTGTTGCTTATGTGTGATGGTTTATTCTATTATTGATGCACCTGGTTACTATTTATCTAATGTTTAATAAAGATCTGATGCACTAGATTAAGATCAACAGACAATGAATTAACTGTTTTACAAGTTTATTATATATACGTTGGTTTCATTCATTATAGTCGTGGATATACGCTAGTTGGTTTCTTTAAAATTGTGTATACAACGTGAAAATGAAAAAGTTGAAATACTGATTCATCTCCCCTCTCAGTATTTTTCCCAACAGAGTCGAGATGTTGGAGAACTCTAGCACATGAGATTGGGTCATCTACACCATAGTTCCTTAAAAATCATGCACCAAATTACCACGAGTCTCCCTAAAGGCTCCCTTGACTAGAAGGATGTATGCAAGGGTTTCACATTAGGGATAAATGTCAAATCCACCTTCCATGGTCGAGATAGAAGAACATAAGAAATCTTGGAGCGAGTCCACTCTGATGTCTGTGGACCCTTTTCTACAACCTCCATAGCAAAACATAAGTACTACATTATTTTTATTGATGTTTTCTCTAGGAAATGTTGGCTCTTCTTCATGCGGAAGAAGGATGAATTTTTCTCAAAATTTGTTGAATTTAAGGCATTGGTTGAGAAGGAGACTGGGAAGAGGGTGAAGGCTCTGAGGAGCAACAATGGAGGTGAATTTTTTTTGCATGCCTTCAGGATTTTTGTGCCAAAGAAGGCATTTGGAGAGAATTGATAGCACCCCATAACCCACAGCAGAATGGGGTAGCTGAGAGAAAGAACATGAGCATAGTGGGAGAAACAAGGGCCATGTTGCATGATCAGGGATTTCCATTACATATATGGGGAGAAAGATGCAACATCGAAGTCTACTTGCAGAACCAGAGTCCTCATAGAACACTTGGTATGATCAAACCGAAGGAAGATTTCTCTGGGAGAAAGCCAAATGTGTCTCATTTCATAATTTTTGGAGCTTCAGTTTACTATCATGTCTCCAAGGATTCGAGGAATAAAATCGAGCCAACAACAGAGTTGGTAGTTTTTGTAGGATACACCAAAACTCCACACAATTACCAAGTGTATTTACCTTCACTGAGGATGAAATTTGTGAGGCGAAATGTCAATTTCGATGAGGATAAGGCTATGGGATGCTCTCTAGAAAAATAGTTAAGTATCCCATAAGTGTAGGAGCTTCTAGATCCAAAGCAAGAGCCTTAGGACAAGCTTCAAGAGGTTGTGGAGTAGCCACATGTAGTGGAGAAGACAAGAGGAAAAGTGTAGGCACCCACTCAACCAGAATCTTCCAAAGAGGGGATAAAGAGAACTAGAGAAGTTGATAGATTATTACAGGATGCTAGGGATAATCTGTGAGCCTCTACATCACAACTCATGTAGAGGAGGTCACCTGATAGGTACACTACTTACATGGCTCTCATGACATAGCTCATTGAGACAAATCCTTCTTCATTTGAGGAAGTAGTTTCTCAACCTATTTGGGTTGATGCCATGGTGGAAGAATATGAATCCATCATGAAGAACAGTGTATGGGTGGTGGTGCCGATACCAAAAGGGAAATCAGTAGTTGGTTCCTAATGGATCTACAAAGTGAAGCATGCAGCTGATGGGAGCATCAAGAAGTACAAGGCTAGATTTGTGGCCAAAGGATTCTCTCAAGTAGAGGGAGTGGACTATGAGGAAACTTTTGCACCATTTGAAATATATTCCTCAATCAGATCCATTCTAGCATTTATTGTGCAGATGTGGTGGAAAATCCACCAAATGGATGTGAAGACTACCTTTCTCAATGGTGTTGTTGAGGAGGAAATTTACATAGAGCATCGAAAAGGATTTGATACATATGATCGGGAGTCACATGTGTGCAAACTCAAGAGAGCATTGTATGGTCTCAAACAGATGCCTTGAGCATGGTACACTCCGATCGACAATTATCTCAGTGGATTGGGCTTCACAAAAATTGAAGCAGATGCAAACCTCTATCACATTGTGGTAGATGGTAAGTTGCTTATTCTTGTTTTGTATGTTGATGATTTAATATTGACAAGTGATAAGAATTTGATCCACTTTTGCAAAGAAGATCTTGCAAGGGAATTTGAGATGAAAGACATGGGCTTAATGCATTACTTCCTCAAGTTGGAAGTATGGCAAGATGATGGTAATTGTTTGTGTCTTAGAGGAAGTATGCCTATGAAAATAATTCAAAAATTTCACACGGATAATTGTAAGCCTATGGAGACACCTCTAGCTACAAACTGGAGGAAGGAGAATGACACTTCAGGTGAAAAGGTTGATGCTACCATTCACACACAACTTGTGGCGTTTTTGATGTATCTTGTGAAAAGAAGACACGACATGTGTTATGAAGTAAACCAGCTTAGTCAATCTATGGTGAGGCCTACCAATTTGTATTGGAAGGCAGCAAAGTATGTGTTATGGTACCTTAGAGGCATTATTGAGTATGGATTATAGTACAGGAGGACAGTGGGAGTGAAGCTCCAAGGCTTCACCAATGCAGATTGGGAAGGGAGTCCATCAGACAGGGAAAAGTACTTCAAGTGCTATCTTCAATGTTGAGTCAACAACTATATCCCAGTACAATAGGAAACAGAGGTTTGTGGCATTCAGCTCAGCAAAGGTTGAATACATGGCTACAAGTCAAGTAGATTGTGAGCTATATGGATGAGGAAAATACTTGGGAGTCTTTTCAATCGGGAGATGGATCTGATAATGATATATTGTGATAATCAAAGTTGCACTAAGCTCTCTAAGAATCAGGTATTTCATGACAGGTCCAAGCACATTGATATATAGTATCATCATTTGCGAGACTATGTGCAGAGGAGAATTGTGTTTGTACAGTACATTCAAACCGAGGAGCAAGATGTTGAAATCTTGGCAAAGGCATTGTCAAGAGGTAAATTTGAATTCCATAGGTGCAGGATAAAGGTGGTGAAAAATATCTTTCTTGCTAAGAGTGAGTGTTAAAAAAATGTAGCAAGAAAGGCTCAATTTGACTTTAGCCTTAGTCAAATTGAGTAAATCGAATTTCCACATCAACAAGCCAACTTGGAGGCATTTAACTAGTGTGACATGGATTTTGTCACTTAGATCAATAAATTCAAGTTAGAGGGCTTGGAGTTGAGTTAGGCATGTGTGATTTCTAGGGCTTGGAGTTGAGTTAGGCATGTGTGATTGCTAAATTTTAGCAATCTAGTTCAGTTATTTTCAGTTGTATTCAGTTAACTGACCTCTAACTATTGATAGAGTCAGTTGAAGGTCAGTTGTGCAGTGGGACAATAGTCTATCTCAGATATTTTTTAGTTAACTAATCAATCAACCCAAAATAACTAATGCATGCAAGGAATTTGAATTCCTCATCTGAAGTGGAGATGAAAGGGCTATGTAACATGAGTTCTATACTAGTTTGAGTGTACAGTTGTTGCATGAGTTCAAGTGATCCATCCTTGGGAATTTCGCAAGCAAATAGGAGGAAATTCCTATCTTTTAGGGGCTAGTTTTCTCAAAAATTGCACAAGGAAATTGGAGGCTAGAGGAGAAAATAATTGGCTAAGTGTTGAACAGAGTTTGTCATTTAGCAGAGAGAACAATTAATCTTTTGCAGGTTGCGCTCAGAGCTGGAGCAAGCAATTGTACTAGTTTCTTTATTCAACTGATTAATACAAAGAGGCTTGAGGGGTTTTTCCCAATTGAGTTCCCCTAGAAATCACTAAGTACTTGTAGTTTTTCTTATTTCATGTCTATGCATGTTGTTCTAAATTGTGATATTCATTCCGCAGATCAGTAGAGTAGAATTGTGTCTCTTTTTTTTTAGTTTGAAATCTTGAACAATTGCAATTTCTATCAAATTTCTACAAATTCAACATGCAACCTAAGACACTTTATCCTTAATTCTACCATGTTCATGACACAAATTAGTTGATCTTTCTTACTAAGATTTAAATATGTTGCAGCTACAGAGTATTCTTTTGAGAATTGAGAGGGTTTTAAGGGTTTTCATGCCAACTATTGGTGGGGAAAAATTGTACTTACCCTTTACCTCATGATGCTTTCCTCCTTCTTAGGGTTTGAGGGAAATTGTGTCCACTATCAAGCTTCTTATAGCAACCCGTGACTTTCCTATAACACTTTTTTGTAGATCATGTAACTTCCTATGTAGTGGAGGTAGTTGTAGCAAAAGAAATTTTTGGCAGTCTTGTTTCAAGGTTGAGGAAAGAAAAATTATAACGTGCACCCTTTCCCTATTCAAAACACCATATTCTTAAGCAAATGCTCAGGCAATCCAATTGTTTTCTTTACTAGAATCAAAACTATAAATTTTCAAAGTACTTTTTCTTTATGGTTGAGGTTTTTTTGGAATGCTTATGCCAAATGTTGGAGAGGAGGAATTTTATTTACATTTCCTTGCTTCCCAAGGCTCTAATGGTTGTTCTAGGCGAAATTTGTCTTCCTGTAGAACTTTGTTAGCTTCTTGTAGCACACCATCTCAATCCTATAGAAGTTTGTTCTGATATTATAGCAACATGTTCCGATCTTGTAGCACACACCCTGAATCTTGTAGCAACTAATCTTTGCATGCCAAGAAGTGGTGGGTCTCTCTCTCTCTCTCTCTCTCTCTCTCTCTCCTAATATTATATATAATATATATATATATATAGAATATATATATATATTATCTTATTTTTATTTTTTATTTTTTTTCTTTTTTATTTATTCCATGAAAAAAAAATTAAAGAGTATTTTAAGTTAACTGAGTTAGCACCCACCCAATTTTTGTACTCCATGATAACACTCTGCTTTCTTAAGTCTTTTTTTCACTTTTATCTCATTTATCTCTCACACGTTTGTTTAGAGAAAAGTCAAGTGACTTTCCAGATGAGATTAAGGTTTCCTGCTATTAAATTTGGCTATAAAAGACCTTTCCTTCTTACACTTTTAATGTTTTCTCAAGCTAGAATAGGTTCGAAAGATGAGGTTAAAGAGTTGCATACATGTGCCTTACCATGAGTGTTTTTCTTCTATAGGATGTTGTTGTAGATGTGGAGGTTGCTTTTGATGATCCTTAAGTTGCATGTGATAATTTTTTGCAGGTCTTATTGTTGATAGCCTTGTTTCTAGACGTATTCTAGGTCTTTAGTTGTTGTTGTTGTTGTTTCACATCTATGGCTAAAATATTGTTGTTGAGATGCTCATGATGTGAGTGTTGTAGCTTATGATTGACTAATTTTTGCTTGCATGAGGTTGATGGAGCATTGATGAAGTTGTTGGAATTCTCTCTTAGGTACAAAATGTCACTTTCATCAATCCTTTTCATTGGCTGGAATATTTTCATTATTGATTGAAGTTCCATGATTCATGCGATCAAAATATAGGTGCCACCATGGATCAGATGTTGTTGTTGGAGATAAGCAGTGACCCTGTAGCAGCCCTACAGAATTTTTGTGGTTTCCCAAGATCAAGGAGATGATCCCTCAATGCTTAATGATGGTCAATTCTTCACTTTGGTGCTTCCAAGTGCTTTTGACTGTGGTCCTAGAGGGTTTGTGCATACTGCTATAGGATTGAGTTGTTTCCTGTAGCGGCCACACAGACCCCCCTATGATCACAATAATTTTCATACAATGCATCCAAAACTCTGTTGATTCATGTTAAACTCATGGACAAGAATTAGAAGCTTTGGTTGTGGTGAAAATAATGAAAGGAGTGGTAAAAATGGGGTTTTTATGGACATAGATGATTATCTAGGTGGAGAAGTGGCTAAATGGTGTGGAGGATGGGTGATGGTGGTGTGGTAGACCTCTCCTTTAGTTTCCCCATGGAAAACAGAGGATTTTAACCTGTTATTTGTGTCGATCACAATCTTGTAGCAAATCAGGGACAATCATGTAGCACTATAGGACAAAGCTGTAGCAGAATTGTTTAATCCATATCTCTCTAACGATATGTTTGATTCACCTAAAAAAATTTAGCATGTTTCCATCATCCTTATGCATCTCCCCATAAAAAATCTTGGCCAATGGATGCACGAATCTTGAAAAAAATAGAAAATGATTGTATGTGATGGTGTCAAATTTCTCAAAAAGTATGCAGTGGAATTTACTGAATTTTTTTAAGCATGTCACTAACATCCTTATGCATATTCCCATGAAATAGCTCAGAAAAAAGATGCAGAATTTTTTATATATGGTCAAAACAATTTATGCCCTGTGTATTTTGGCAACCCTGTAGTAATAGAGAACTTTCTTGTACACTTCATGACAGTGAGGAAACTGAATGGGAAAGTCTTGGGATGATTAGAAATGACATGGATATGCATTCTGAGGATGATGAGAGATGTATGAACTTTGTCTTAGCCATGTTGGAGCATCTTGGTGTAGAAGGTGGAAAACTCAATGTTGACTACCCTTGACTAGATGTTTGATTCCTTAATAAACTTTTTGTTGCTTATGCAAGCTAGAAAGACCCTGCATATATCAGAGAGAGATACCTAGAGAAAATAATATTTTTTCTTTTTCATTTTTCATTTTTTTTCCTAGGCACACTAGCTGCCTCAATGAAATTTTGAACTAGCAGGTATGCCTAAGCACCTCAAAGGAGGTTTTAACCTAGGATCTTATTTAATTTTCTTTTCTTTTCTTTTCTTTTTATTCCTTCCAACCCACTGACTACCTCATGAAGGTTTTCAATCAATGATTCAATCTCAAGCACCTCAAAGGAGGTTTTCACTTGAGATTTTATTTTTTTCTCATTTTCTTTTCTTCTTTTTCCTTTTTTTATTTCTTTTTTTCTATCCAACTCTACTTGAAAAAAACAAAAATCTATTTTAAATATAGGAATACTTCCAATGGAGCCAAGCGCACATGAAGATGAAAAATAGACTTGTGTGTAGGCTCGAAAGATATGCTTTGCCATGTACCTGAACATGAGAGACTGATTTCTTTGGTGATGTTAAGATCTATTGAAGAAAAGAGTCGTGCTCTAGCTTAATGACTTTCTGGAACCAAAGCTCAATACAGTTGTGATGCCCTTGGTTCTCTTGTTCATCTAGATTATCCTTTATGTCTTCTTCTTTCATGAAATTTAAATCTTCTTCTTTCTAATTATTCTCTTGAACACATAGAGAATCGGATGGTAAGCATAATGGAACGTTCTCAATATTTGATTCTAATGTCTACTCTCCATCAAGTGCAGTCCATGATTCTTTGGTCTCCTCTTTTGAATCTTTTTTTCTTGAGTGTTTTCCTTCAATGACATCAAAATAATATTTTTTTGTAATACTATTCTTGATATAAGATGAATACCATTTAGATCAAGAGTTGTTTGGACGTGTTGTACTTCAACATTGTAAGTGGGTCATGTTACTTTATTATTTGGGTTCATAAATGATTGTACAGGTAATTGAGTAGGAGTGGATCTTTGAGATGGATGTTGTTGAAGTTGTGGTTGTGGTGGAGGTGGATGGTAGGGATAGCATGGAGTTGGGTATGGAGGATATTGAGGAAAATATTGAGGATATTTGGAATTTCTCCTATAAGGTCATTGCCAAAATTGGTTTTTGGGTTGAGATGGCCAAGGTTTCCAAGGAAATGGTGTGTTCCAATTACTTTGAGATGGTTTTGCATACCCTTGAAGTTGTGAATTAGTTTCTTGGATCATACCAGGTTGACTAGGCCTCCATGGTCTTCTTAGAGCTACATAACAAATTTTATTTGGTGATTGATTTGCTCCATTGTCCTCCTGGTAAACTTCCTTCAACCTTGGAAATGATGGGAAATATTTAGTAGCATGTGATTTTGCATGGATAACATACGTATCAACATCCTCTTTTTGCTCATTTTTCATTCTTAACATTTCTATTTGTTCACTTAGATTGCTAAGATTTTTTTTTAAAGTTATTTCTAAGTTCAACTTGACTTACCGATCTCGATGTCGATTTACTTACTCTTTCCCTTTCTCTTGATGTGTGTTTGCATATTTAACAAATTTATTCAAATGATAATTGGTATACATTATCTCTACTCATAAGATCAAGGAGATCAATCCATAATTGTTCTAAGTAAAAGGGTTTTTGGTGTGTCAAATCATAAATGATGTAATTTTTCCCTCTTATCATTACACATAAATCTCTCTTTTAGACCATCAAGACTCTCATATTCTATTTGAGTCATTCTAAAGGTTTCTTCTTTAAGACCATGATCTCTATATTCTTCTAGAAATATTGTTTGTATATCATTTGATGATCTTATTTGTTGACACCTAATCATCAGGATTGGGTGAATATAATGTAAATAAATAGCTAAATAATATGAACAGTCATTGGGAGATGAAGTGAACAGTCTCTCCCTCATGTATATAATGAATACCTACTTGAAGGAATAAGATATACGGATCAATTTTGGTTGAGGAATTACTGCCTGGTCTGACATGGTATAAGAGCCAGCTCCCAAAATAGTTGTAACTCCCTTATGCCTACTGCTCTCTGTCCACTACCTACTGCTCTCTATCCACTATCTACTGCACTCTCTGTACCCTCCACAGTTGCTGCCACTCTCTGTCCCCTCCAGAACCATTCGTTGAAATGCCATGCATTGAACTGTTTTTGCTAAATGCCATGCGTTGAACTGTTTTGAACGCTGCTCCTTTGTTAACGTTGGCCTAATAAGGTTCTGAAGGCTGAGGTGTATTCCAATAGATAGTAAGGTCTATGCAAAAGCAAGCAGCGGTACGCAGTTTGAGCGTGATCGTATTGGTTCCCACAGAAGAGGGCCTTGCCTAGAAGCATGAGAGCTTCATAATTGTTTTGGCCTCCGTGCTGCTTGACAACTTGCTTGCACAAACGCACTGTTTCCTCATAGTTTCCCTTTGAGAGGGCTCGAAAGCTGCTTTTAGACGCAGACTCTCAACATAGTTCACTGTCATCCGCCAGTGGAATGCCTTTAGCTATTGAGCATAGTGTTTAACAAGAAGAACCTATTGCATTGCATCCAACATTTTTCTTTATGTAGATTTATGAGTTTGACATATAAACGAATAGGGCGAGTATGCGTTTTTGCAACAACAATTCTACCTGGAATAGTTTTCTGAACGCAACCTCTCACTTGGAATGGGAGCATAGTATGGCATTATATGGAGTCGTTTTTGGTACGCTGACATTCCTGCTACATGGTATACAATTGAAGTTTTTGGCATTATATTGAGCCATTTTTGTACATTGTTCATGACATTATATTGAGCGGTTTTTGTACGTTGTTCATGACATTGTATTGAGCCATTTTTGGTACGCTGACTACATGGTATTTCATATGTATTTGAGACATGCGTTGAGATTAGATTGGTGAAGACCAAATTCTGATAGCTTTGTTGCTTTTTCCATGTAAAACAATTCAAGAACGCTGCATTGAACTATTTTGAAGAACGTTTCTCTGGTATCAGACAGAGAGAATTGGCAGATTATGAAGCAATTTTTTCCATACTTTGGTGTTGATTACTATTTGTTATAACTTGCAAAAAAAAAAATTAATGAGGAAGAGATTTGAAATTTTTTTGAGAGTGCATAGCTTATCTGAATATTTCTTTGGAAAATGTTTTATATTTTCATTAAAGACAAAGATAGTACAAAGCCCTATATGGAGAGAATGCCCCTTTGAAGAAGTACAATTTTACTGTATATCAGCAGAAGTATTTTTCTATCAGCAGAAGTATTTTTTACAGTATGCATTCAATCATATCTATTGTGGGAATAGTTCTCACAGGCAAAGAGAACTATCCTGAGTGGTCCCGGATGATAAAACACGCACTCATTTTCATTGAGTTGTGGAAAGGAGTGTGTGTTGGAGACAGAGACACAGCCAGAATAGCCTACATCTGACAAAGAGCTCGTCATTTGGGAAAACAAGAACAACAAGGCTTATGCATTAATCGAAACATCTGTAAATGAAGAGGTGAGTCGCCATATTTCGCCATTTTCAACTGCTTTTGAAGCCTTACAAAAGCTGAAAGAACTCTATGACTCACATTTTTCACTTGAATTTGTTCAACTGATGATTAAACTCTTCACTCTTGAACTGAAAAATAATAATCTTCTTGCTCTTGCATCTGAAGTAAAGTCTATAATGCATGATATCAAATCCATTAAAGTTGAATTGGATATTCCTCTTATCGCTTTTCTCAAGGCACTTTATCCTACTTACTCCAATTATCTTGAGTCATTGCAAGCAAATGGAAATCTCAAAGATATCACCTTTGACTCTCTTGTGAAAAAGTTTGCTGAAAGAGAGAAAGCTTTTGGAAAGAAGACAGCCCCTAAATCTTCTGAAGAGGTTGTGTGCCTTGCTCATAAAGAAAAGAATCCTGCTAAAGATTCTTCCAGAGGAAGAGGTGGTCGAAGAGGAAGAGGAAGATATTTCAAAGGCAGGGAGGACAAACACTCTCAAGGAGAAAAGGCAGATTTGCACTGCATACGCTGCAAAAGAAATGGATCACATGATGCCTCTACATGCAAGTTACCATGGGAAAAAATTGAGCAGCAAAGAAACGAACAGAAAGGTAAAACTGATGATACAGACAAAGGTAAAGCAATTGAATCCACTCACTATGTTGTGGCACAATTTAATATTGGAGTAAATGAAGATTTATTTAATGCTTCACTTGCTTCTTGGAAAAATGATTGGTTGCTTGAATTAGGAGCAACTTGCCACATGACTCATAGAAAATATTTTTTTGAAGAATTTACTGACAATGTTGATGGAGCAGTATAC
>APFE030065728.1:0-25065 GCA_000404065.3 Pinus taeda | reverse complement strand
TTAGCCATAAATAGAAGATTTTTTATGAACAGTAACCGGAAGATATTTGATCAAAAGTTATGGTATGTAGACTGTTAGCCACAACTAGACAGCAAGTACTGGTAAAAAATGGCTTAGATTAATCGATTCGAATCATCTCACATAGCTAGTAAGCTAGATCTCTTTCAGTATTTCTAACTTCACAAGTTGTAACCGAAAGTTTTCACAATGCACTGAATTTTATACCAGAACCAAACACAGCCATGATAGAAATCAAGTGAATGTTCACATATATTTGATGTTAGTACTGATAATTAGCACATATAGGAAAACATACGCACAACTTTAAAGTACATTTTGTTTTTGCTAGCGGTATATCTTTGACAGATTCCAACCTATGCGATTGAGATGTCTAGAAAGTTATGAAAACTTATGAAGTATGTCTGTGACTTGCAGGTATTGTGCAGATGGATCCCTGCTAGTAAGAAGCCCCAGAACAAGTTCGAACAGCGAAATATCGCAAGCTATTGTAAGAGCACCCTTCTGCGAATAATCCAATTTTCCGGCAGACAGCTCGAGGAGCTCAGCGAAAAGAGGATGGTTTAAGTAGTGTATTTCCACAATGAAGCGATGCCCCTCGCTCCCCACATAAACGGGTACACATCCTGCTGGAACCACGGTGGAAATTGGCTGCTGCATTGATTCGGATCCTAACACTCTGAATGACTTCTTCATTTTCTGCAACTGCTTCACAAGTTTCTTCATATCGATAATCGCCTGCCCGTTATTGATTTGAACACAAGTTCCAGAGATCGAATTCAATATAATTGATCGCGGACTGATATTACGATGAACTAAAGCACTAGATGCAATCCGAATGTAGTGCAGAATTCTGTGTGGGGGAAGAAGATCCGTAAAGTCTTATAAAGAAAACTTGCTCGATTTAAAACAATAAAAAAAAACCATGGTTCTGGAATTGAATTAGAAAGTTCGACGCGTGAGTGCAGCGTGCCAGCTCGCAGGCATGTTATTCGAATCTGCTTACGATTTTAATTATATCATTTTATACCATGGGCTAAGACATGCAGGGATGGTCTATATTTATATTGATTGTCCGAGATAGCATCTGGAGCCACAGGACAGGCATCTTTGTTCAAAGTACGCGGAGTACAAAGTATTGATGACAGCGTGTTCTAATACGGCACTTCTTAGCCATATTGTCGTGGACGCGTCTACCAATTTTTTTAGTGGAAGAGTGAGCTGTTTCAACACCGTCATCTACACGTTCCTTCTTTTATATATAGACAGGCAGGCCTGCAATTTCAAATTCTCTTTGCCCATCAAATGAGAATTTCATTACCTTTTACCTGCTTTTCACTTTACTTTTTATGCCCATAAACCACTTTTCATGCTAATAAACTAAACTACTAGTATTGAATTTAACTAGCATTGAATTTTTTATGTTAATAAACTAAACTATTAACATTGGATATTCCCGCATTTAACTTTTCTAAATAATAATCAAGAAATAATTCTATGTTTGTTCATAAAGCTTCAAGGTAAAATCATATAGCGATCACATAGATGCTATTGACCAATGTACAACATCTAGGGTGAGCATGGTCATCTAAGCCTCCAATGTGAATATAATACTAATCATCTTATACTGTATTATGTTGAAAATATAGTGAGATTATGGCAATTTACTAAAAGTAACAACTACTAGCATTTATTCATGCTTAATACAACATTCTTTAAACCAAATTACCAAAGTTGTGCTTATAATTGCAAACTTTTACACTTCACATAGATATATCTATCTTTAACAAAAACAAATGGCTGAAATATCAATAGGTGATCCCCTATCTGGACAATGTTCAAGCGATAGAACACTGAAAACAAATATGAACAATGTGGAATTTTAGTTGACTATTCAACTGTAAATTTTCACCATTAAAACAAGAGGAGTGAACAATGACAATCGTTCTCATAAATTAATCTTTTGGTTGACAATTCGATTATCCCAAACCATGCTAGAACATTAATCTAGGTGTTTTTTTTACACAGATCAAGACTAGATTTCAATTCATAAACAATCTTCAACATACACAGATGTGTACAAACCAGATTGAAGGTATGTTCCTCATAAACTCCAAAACAAAGAAACTACAAAACAAAGAAGTGAAAATTATAATCACAAACCTTTTTCATTCTTCGAAATTCTAATCACAGACATTTTTCATTCTTCTAAAAAGGCTCATAAAATTCAAATCACACAAATTTTTCGTTCTTTTGTAATATTTTATGTAATCATGCACATTTTTCATTCTTCTGTAATATTTTATGTAGTTTTACCATTAGCAACACATTTGCAACAATGTACAGAGGACAAAATGTTCAAACATTTGTGAACCCTTAAACATATATAAAAGTTTTCAATCTTCCCAGACTCGAATTCTAATTTTACTACAATTTCCAATTTCCAGATCCAAAAAAAATATGATCTGTTTGACTAAATTTAAAAAATATATTTTGGTTTTCATTTTTTTAACCTAATTAAATAAAAATAAAAATACAACACAACAGTTAGTTTTCAATTAGTTTTCAAACTAGTTTATTATAATTTCCATATCCATAAAAATAAGATGTCTGACTAAAAACACAAAACAAATATTTGGTTTTCATTTTTTTAACCTAATTAAATAAAAATAAAAATACAACACAACAGTTAGTTTTCAATTAGTTTTCAAACTAGTTTATTATAATTTCCATATCCATAAAAATAAGATGTCTGACTAAAAACATAAAACAAATATTTGGTTTTCATTTTTTTAACCTAATTAAATAAAAATAAAAATAAAAATACAACACAACACTTAGTTTTCAATCAATCATCAGGATTTTAGCAGAAGTCATTTATTCTTGTGCAGCTCACCCTCATACTCAAACAAATCTAAAATTATAGAAGTCAACAAACAAAATAAAGAATTTAACAATACCAGGCACCACTGGATAAAAATAGTGAAATTGTAGTCTATCATATTTATAGTCGTCCAAATTAGTGAGACTATTTAAACAATGAAAACCATGCAAATATAGTATAAATAAAACATTTAGTGGAATTTTTCCAAACTATAGTGTATTTCATTGAAATTCAAACTTCTTAGAGAAAATACAAAAAAGTTTTTTAATAATACAACGTTATTATATAATTTAAACTCAATCTTTCTAGAGAAACTACAAAAAGCTTTTCAATAGAAATATCTTAACATAACCTAGAAGAACTTTCAAAGCTCAAGAATCCTTCTTGACTTTGTATATGTCCATACCTCTACCAACCAATATTAGATGATTCAAGTCCATTCAAAGATATTCTCGTTAAAGCATCCAATGTATCCAACCCTAGCCTTGATTTTCCGATGTCCTTAATGATGTTTTTCTTAAAAAACCCCCTTTCACATTCTATTGTACTTGCAATAATAGTGAGCACAACTTGCCATAATTTCATCATATTATGATAAGTTTTGTGCCATTATGTTGTGATACAAAAGACTTTCCATGCTTCTTTCATAGAAAAATCCTACAAGCTAGATTTAATGAATCAACAAAAAGGTGCAACTCTCTTTTACAAGCTTTAACATCAAATAAAGCTACAAATCCAACATCACTTGATATGGTATGTTGCAAATGTTGACAAGCCTTTAAAAACCAATGTTATGAAATTTTCTAATGATTACAACGCTCTTGTGGATAATAGCAAGGGCTGAACAATTTTTCTACATTAAAAAGATGAAGGTCTCGAAATATTTCATTTAAAGAGTCTATGAGAGTCTCTATATAACCCTCTGTGAGTTGCTGACAACTCTCGTGTGTACCTTCAATACAAGGATTCATAGATTGTTTCCTTGCTTCATTGCATTCAATATCGATGGCTCAGATAGAGATGTATCGTAATTCATGTATGTCTACCACTGTCACTTCATCTTTAATATCAATGTATCCATTTTGAGAATCACTTAAAAATTTTGAAAGATAAATTGTCTTCTACAAATGTCTCTTTTCTCAAAAACCATCTAGATAATGTGCTTATAGTTATTTCAAGAGCCAACCCAATAGTTGTAATGTCTACATTTTCTTCTTAAAAATTTATATTCAACTTGTCCAATTCCCCTAGCACATCAGCAAGCATATGTAAACAATATTGGATAGAATATATTTGTGCCTTATCATACCATGATAAAGGTTTTTTTTCATTTTTCCACAAAGTTAAAATTGTTGGCACAAGCTTCACAAGCCTTATAATAACTCCCCTCCCTGGATAATCATCTCACTGAATGCATTTGTAGAATATCATGAACATCAATTTGCATGACTCTAAGCAAATCATTAAGTTCATTATTTCTCTTTAGGGAGTTTTGAACCCATGAATACACTTTGTTTGCAATTTTTTCAACATATAATAACTCAGGGATTTTCTTAGAAGTATCTACTGCTACTAAAGGCTCACGATGAGCCACACAATGAACTGTAATAAGGTTCGGATTGTTCTTTTTCAAAAACGGAACAAGGCATTTTCATGTCCAATCATCGTTGAATCCCCATCTATAGAAACAACTATCAAATCTTTATATTTAAGGCCTCTAATATTTTTTAATTGATTGACAGTATCATATGTTGTTTTCCCTTTTCCATCCACTACATCATTGAGCTTCATAAATTGTGAGATAGGTGGCCCAAGACCCTTTGAGTCTAAATTTGTTGCATAAACAACAAGGTGTTGCTGTAAGGTTTGATCAATGCTTTCATCAACCATTAATGAGAAGAAAGGGTTTTCCATCATATTTTTTATGTGAATCTATTCAAGATGTCTTGATATGCAATATATAAAATCATTTGCAGACTTACGATTTTTGTATGAAGAGTACTCGTGAGACTTTGACATATATGGTGTTTTTGCATCCGTTATAAATTTGCAAAGTTTCTTATACTTTCAAAGAGATAAATCTTCTTGAGAGATGAAATATGATACTTCAATGTAGAAATCACTCTTTCCTTGTTGGCATCTTCAAGCTCTCTAATATCATCTAGAATTGGTTTAAGCTTTCCCTCTAGAAAATTTATCCATCTTGCCTTCACATCTTTATGCACCAATGGTTTTTCATGAGTAACAAGAACATCATGTTGTAATGTTGTGCAACCATTACCTAAACCCCATGGTCTATTCATTTTATACTTCTCACAATAACTACACTTCATAGCTATTTTATCATCAAACCTCACATAATTCAACCAAAGAAACTTATCTAACCATTCCATATGAAAGTTTCTTTTTGTTTGAACTTTCATTTTTGAATTATTAGCAACTTCTTCTTCAACTTCACTTGTTTTTTCATCTAGATCATGATCAGAAGAACTTCCAAAAATTTCATGTAATTGTTGTTCCACATCAGCATTATGGGTTTCTTCACATGTTTTTAAATTGTTTCGAGTCTTGGAAGTTTTCCCTTTTGTCCATCCATACATTTCCTCAATTGTAGCCTGTAGTTTTCTCTTTTGAGACATTTGTAGATTTGTAATCACCTATATAAAAAATATATATATGAAAATTAAAGTTCATTAAATCATACAAATTGGCCAAGTTAATACTTTCTAATAATGCATATTTATTTATTACCTAAAAAAGCATAAACATTGTTAAACCCATTACCCAAAAAAATATTTGTTAAAAAAATATTAAATGTTAAAAAACAAAGTATTAACAATTGCATTCAGAACAAAAGAAATTGTAAAATAAAATTTAGCTATTATATATAACTGAATTCAACAACCTTATCGACCTTCACATGCAAATCCATAATCAAATAAAGTTATACCATCACATCTAACTGTAAATAATTTACATTCTTTTCAAACTATTTAAAACTGGATATGAAATGACACTCGCATGTAACAGTTCTAAATTTTATTAATATAATCTTATGAGTTAATAGATAAAATTAATTCACGTAGAATGTTTTTAGAGTCTTAAAGTCACGAAAAGTAGAAAAATTTCAAATAACGTTATAAATAACGGTCCTAAATCTTATTAATATAATTTTATGAGTTAATAAATAGAATTAATATTCATGCAGAATGTTTTCAGAATCTTAAAATTACAGAAACGAAATCTTTTGTGCACAATGTTTTTCACAGACAATTTTCAGATCACATTATAAGATGATGATTGATAATGAATGGTTTCAATTTTAAAGTTGCCCCTGTAAATTTCAGCCATGATGATAGTGAATGGTTTCAATTTTGAAATCACACCATTGTAAATTTCAGCCATTATAAATATAGAAACGATAAGATTTCACATAGAAATTCAAATCACGTTATAAGATGATGAATGATATTGAATGGTTTCAATTTTGAGGTCACTTCCCTGTAAATTTCATCCTTGTAAATTTCAAGTATGATAAAGTTAGGATGTATGAATGATTTATAATTCAATTCAATTTTTGATTTTTGATTTCTATATTTTTAATTTCCAAAAATCAAATATTCATAATTTGAAGTTTGAGTTAAGAAATCTGTATTATTTTTTGGTTTTTTTTTTAGGAATTCCTATATGCAGTCGAAAAAAAATCCAACAGCTAAATTATGATTTATTAAAAAATAAAATTTAATTTTTTTAAGTGAGGTTTGAATTAAAAAATTTGTATTATTTCTTGTTTTTTTTTATAGGAATTACTGTATGCATTTGAAAAAGAAAAATCCGAAAACCTAATCATGATTTCTTAAAACTATCACCATCAAATTTGCTACTTGTCAATAGCATGTAATTTCAAAGTATACAAAAATTGCCAAACATGACAATTCCTACTGATTTTTTAAATACATAAATAGATTTAATATCTAGTGATATTTGAAATAGAATTAAATCGGTTATATTTTAGTTAAATTAGTTAAATTGGTTAAAAACCTCTTATCTATTCCAATTTTGAAAATTCAAAATCCTCAATTTTGGATTCCAGAAAACTACCAAATAGCATTAAACATTTTATCCACTCCAATTTAAAAAATTTTAAATCCTCAGCTTTCATTTCTAGAAAACTACTAAATAGCATTAAAGACTGTTATACAGATTTTAGATACTGAAAATTCTAAGCTTCAGTTAATTACTTAAGATTTATTTGGATGAGTGTTGGATAGAATACTAAGCCATGGACACACACCTTAGTTATGAAGTTCCTTATTTAAGAAGGTTTCCAACCTTAAAATTTTCGTAAAACAATTTTCAGAACATCATGCACAAAATTGGGGAAATTGACCAAAATGTTGATTTTGAAATTTTGATTCATAAATAAATCTAATACTTTAAGAACCTCTTATCTATTCCAATTTTGAAAATTCAAAATATTGAACTTCTAATTCTAGAAAGAATACCCAAATTATAGCATTAAACCTCTTATCCGCTCCAATTTTGAAAATTCAAAATCCTCAACTTCTGATTCTAAAAAACTACCAAATAAGGTTGGAGATAGTTATAAAACAAGAACATACTTTAGATAACAATAATCTTAAGCTACATTTAGTTAATTACATAAATTTTAGATACCGAAAATTCTAAGCACTCTATATTTAGTTAATTACTTAAACTTTATTTGGATGGGTATTGGATATATTACTAAGTCGTGGGCATTGTGTAGGCTCCTTAGTTATGAAGTTCCTTATTTAACAAGGTTGCCAACCTTAAAATTTTCTTTAAAAAATTGTGAGAACATCATGCAAAAAATTGGAGAGAAATGGAAGAAAATGTTTCTGAAATTTTGATTCATAAATAAATATAATACCTTAAAACTTTTTATCTATTCCAATTTTGAAAATTCAAAATCTTCAACTTTTCATTAAAGTGACAAATAACATTAAATCTCTTATCTGTTCCAATTTTGAAAATTCAAAATCCACAACTTCCTAAAAATACTGAATAACATAAAACCATAAAACACATAATAGATTAGAATACAAAAAATAAAATACACATTTTTTTTCTTCAATTCCAACCTGAGTTTGAGTTGCTCCCTAAGCTGGTTGGAAGAAATCACGCCTTAATTTACTTCAAAATTTCATGAAAGGTTGTATACCATATCAAAATTTACATATAACTTGTAAGTATTTTTCAGGTTTTACAATAACTAACGACATGAGTAAATAAAACAACCATGCCTTAATTTACTTCAAAATTTCTTTAGGGGCGATATACCATATCAAATTTTACATAACTTGTAAGTATTTTTTGGTTTTACAATAAACTAACACCATAAGTAAATAAAGAGTACATACCTCATAGGCTTATACCAGCGTAAAGAGTACATACCTCATAGGCTTATACCACCAGTTTAGCAATTTTGAACGAGAAAGCATGCCATATTCAAAGGCTAACAAATTCAACATTGTAGCAGAGTAAAAACAAATTCAAAAGTGCAGTAGGGTAAATTAAAATATTGCAGGGATGTTATTACCTTTCCCAATTAGTCAGACAGAGCAATGACAGAGGAAAATGTAAGACCATAAAACACATAATTCATCAAACCACATATGGTTAGATGCCAAAGGTGAAAGTGGTGAATTGCAAGAGAGTCAATTCTAGTGCTAGTAAATATGTCACTAAATTCTATCATCAATATGCATATGGCCAACAGACTACAATTACTCCCATAATGTCCCATTAATTCTCAACAACCAGATCTTGAAAGAATATAGCATGTTAGCTATTGTAGTTCGCATGCCTATAATGTCCAATTAATTCTCAAAAACCAAATTTTGAAAGAATATAACACGCTAGCCATAACCTTGTAATCAGTAGGTACAAAGCAATCTACCCATGATTAGATTTTTGTAGACTCAACCTTAGTTAGAATATATAATTTTGGGGATTCGTAAATTGTAATACAATAAATTTTTACGGTTTAGATTTTTAATTAAATGTGATAATGTCAAGACCCAAATATATCTTAACTGTCAGATTTTACATTCACAAATTTTCACCAACAGTGAAATACTTGCTGAAACTTAAAATAAGTCCTATAAGATGTCAATTTCCAGGGCTGTAGAGAGGGATTGATATTGTGATTCTGAACATGGAGATGGAGATTATTTATCTTTCCATTCCAAATTATTGGACTTATATTTATGTCGATGGGTGGTTCGCGGGTCTGTCTTAATTTCAAATAGAAAACCATATAAATATATGGTCTTTCCATAATGAAAAGTTAAAAAAAAAAAAAACATTTTAATTGATATATTTTTTTACATTCATATTTTTTTTTAATAATTATATATTTTTTTACAATTTCTATATTTTTTAATTAACTTAAAGTTTTAAAAACTGTATAATGGTTTATGGTGTATATTTCCAAAACTTAACATGAATGGATTTAGAAAAGAATTAAATAAAAAGATATTAAAAATATTCATTATATACTCATTTAAACCATGATAATTGGATCTTACTTTTGAAGTAATTTTAAAGCCATGGAAATCTGTTTCATTAAAGTACTTTAAACTAATACCACAAACCATGTAATTGATCTTCTTTTGAAGTAATTTAAACCATGGATGTTTAATCAAAAGTACTTTTAAACAATACACAAAGTCCAAATCAAAAACCTCTATATATTAATAAGGAAATCAAACAAAAAAAATATTAATAAATAAATTAATAAATTAAAAAATAAAAATAGAATAAAAAATATTAAAGAAATTAGGAAATATATAATAACAAATAAAAAAATCCTCTCATCAAAGAATGAATTTGTCCAAAGCATTTGAATTTGAACCCCTCGAAGCAGAATTCGGCTTTGTTGAATGACAAGAGGCTCAGAATGTGGATTAAAACCTAAATGCTACCTCTTGAGTACAAGGTTGGATGAACCCCAAAGACAAGCACATGACAATATTTCTTCCACGCCTTTACAAAGCCAATATTTTATGAAATATGGAACCTTGGCAATCTCCCTAACTTTCCCCTCCATCCAACCAATCAAATGGCTTTTCAACACAATATTTCTCATAATTTTTGTGAGAATGAATTTGTCCAAAGAATTTGAATTTGAACCCCTCAAAGCAAAATTCGGTTTTGTTGAATGACAAGAGGTTCAGAATGTAGGTTAAAACCTAGATGCCACCTCTTGAGTACAAGGTTGGATGAACCCCAAAGACAAACACATGACAATATTTCTTCCACATTTTTCTCAGTCTTAAACTGAAAACAAAGCCAATATTTTATGAAATATGGAACCTTGGCAATCTCCCGAACTTTCCCCTCCATCCAACCAATCAAATGGATTTTCAACACAATATTTCCCATAGTTTTTGTGATCAATGTTTGTGCAGAGGACTTGACCAACGTCATACCCACATCATTCCCCAGAACCATGCTTACCCTATCCACCCTTGCCTTAACGTATTTATGTTTGTGTCTCAACTTAGAATTGTTACTAATATGAGCATCAGTGCCGAAAGGAGCTTAAAGGACTGAGACGACACTTGGCTACTCATGTGGTTTGAATACCAACACATGAATCCCTATCTATTAGTGTCACAATCAACCTCTATTTGAATCCTTGATCTATTAGTGTCACAATCAGTCTCTGTTTGTACTGCAATAGATCTCCCTTCCATTATCTGAATGTGTCAATGTCAAAGGGAATAGTGACTATAAAACTTTTTTTACTTTTTTGATTAGAATCTGGCTAAACTATTTTTGGTAAGGTTGCAAATTTAGTTTTTTACAATGCATTTTTAGTGTATAAAAAGATTCAACACTTTCAAAAACCCCTGGGGCACTATATTACATCACTGAAGCTGAAGATTCCGAAAATTCCCGATTATATTTTAGCAAAAAATAACTAAAATAATTATCTGCGAAAGGGAAAAACATCTAACATTCAAACTATATCTATGCAATGAGTAGGCCAAAAACTCGCACTGCAAGATCTCCCAAAATTCCTGATTGGTATGAAAAATGGAAGGAAACATCCAAGTGTCCCTAATACCTATCACCAAAGTCAATTAACTCATCTTCCAAAGATTAACAACTCAAATAATCATAAACATCTCATCTTACAAAGATTAGAAACTCAAACAATCATTTACATTTGTGTGTCCAATTGACTATACTTAAATGTTTTTGTTCTTTTTTGCATATTTCTTCTCATTAATAGTATCCAAAATACAACAATTTTTTTTGAAATCATAAGTTTCAATTGCATAATCTACAAAAATGGAGTGCTCCACTAGTTATTCATGGGCTAAATCCATTTATATTTTCAAAAAGACATTTTAAACAATTAAATTCTCTATCCATAATTTCAAAACATTTTTTAAACAACTATAATTCATGATCGTGCCAAAAATTGTATTGTCAAATACCAACCAAAAAGGACAAAAACATTTGCTAATTACATTGAACAATTAGAAATTGTCATTTTTGGACTGGGCCATTGGAAAAAGTCATGTTTGAACAACTCAAAGGCTTATTCATCTCAATAAACTGCAAATAAATCAATGACCTAAAGCTAGAGATTAACATAACACATGCTATAAATATATCAATGGCTAGGCCACTAAAAGCCATAGTACTAAAAGCCATAGTAAGTGATTCACCATAGAAGGGAGAGTAAGCAAGATAAAATTTGAACCTAGGTCATCCTCGGTGTAGCCACTCCAGATTGTTGTTGGACCACAACACAATAAACATATATATGTTACTTCTTAGTCATGAAAGCCTAGTTTCTTTCTGACAATACCATTTACTTATACAAACATTTTACATTGGTTAGGGATAAACAACCAAAACCATTCCCAAAACATTTTCCAACATCTAAAGGTATCTCAAAACTAGAAATGGTTTCCAAGTTTTACTAGCCTAAAGACATGTCAAAATACTCAAAAAAATGCAGATCACACCTCTTTCAAATTATCTCACTCTCAATGGGATCTCAAAATGAATACAGATAGAGAATTAGCAAGCACTGGATAGTCTAGTTACTAATAATCTAGCAGTTATTAAAGATTTTCCTTTAAGAAAATCCATCATCTATAAAGATGACTTTCACATTGAAGTAGATTACTCCCAAACTGTCTATTCCACATTGAATTCTGAAACCAATATTCAGAGACGAAATCCAATTTCCACTAACGGACTTATTCTTAAAACTGCCCGGCTTCAATATATACGTTCTTTAAGTCTATGAAGGCAAGCAACAGAGAAGTGAAAAATATTAGAATCAAGGATTGAATGGTTAAACTTTGTAGTTAGCAATGTGAATAAGAAATTAGAAACAATTGGGCCATACATTAAGTAACAGGGGATTTATTTTACCTGTAAAAGACCATCCATTCAAGCTCATCAATTACTATAGAACTCATTTATCTTTGGGCCTCAAGCCTTCTAGAGTCACTCATAACTACAAGATAAAGTTATTGGAACCGACATATATTCAAAGGGTAAACCTAATACATTGTTGGATGTTTGCATTGGATAATTCATCTTTCGATAGATTCAATAACCTTTTCTCTTCCAATGCTAATTACATCATTCTAAACGTATTGGATTGTTTAATTTTCTTATCCGAAATCATAATATTTATGCACTATCTACATTGCCAAGATCATATTCTAATTTTAATAGTATGGTAAAATTTAATTACGTAATGAACTGCTTTGCATAGTTATCATAAAAGTGTAATTCATATGTATGAAATGGATTTTCATTCTCTATGCCATTGCAAGATCTAAAATCATGAACCTTTATAAGCCCCCTTCTTTCTCCATTAAAGTTGAGTATGTTAAAAACTAGCAATTAGAGTCTCCAAGAAGAACTGGTTTTCTTCTTGATGACAATACTCTCTTAGAGTCGAGAGCAGGACCGAGGCAAATGCATTTGCTTAAAAGGAAGCAAAGAATGACCTTAACAATGTACAAAGAATTAGTCAAGGTTGTCAAGTTATAAGCTCATGCTTCAAATTATTGCAGTGCACTTCATTATCACTTCTCATCTTCTTCGGAAGTATCTCAGTTCGATTTTTCTTGGAAACATAGGAATGCATACTGAAATAATTGTATTTCAATTTAACCTATGGTTCCTTTCAAATATAGAAAAAAAGTTTAACTTGCAATCAAAGGGAATGTATTCATTTCCATTCAATTTGTGTGGAACAAAGAAAAAAAATTCAGAAGATTGTGCAGAGCAGAGATTTTGAGCCCTTTAAGTTTCCATGATAAAGCATTGCTGCTTTAATTGGCCCCTTTAAGTTTCCATTTTTTCCAATAATCTGAAAATCTCTAAGTGCACCTTCCCCCAAAGAAGTCGATTCCAATTTCCAATGTATTCCTTGCCATTCAAGTTGTCCAGAGTAGAGGTTTTGGGTATTGTTGTTCCATGATAAAGCATTGTTGCTTTAATCAGTCCTTTTAGTTTCCATTCTGAGTAGTATGGTTGTTCCATGATAAAGCATTTTTGTTTTAGGTTTCGATTCTGAGTAGTACTATTGTTCCATGATAAAGCATCATTGTTTTAATTGGCCCTTGAAGTTTCCATTTTTTACAATAACATGAAAATCTCATTGTCGTTTTAATTGGCCCTTTAAGTTTCTGTTTTTTTCCAATAATCTAAAAATCTCTGAGACGGCCGTGCTCGAAAGAGGGAAACATGGTTCTTCTTTGGGGGATCAAACATAGTTCTTTCATCACTTAAGTTACTTTACATATTGGCTTGCCAAGTGAGCAACCTCAAGGATTTTTCACCACCCAAGACTTTTTCTTTTAGACATTGGATGGTTAATCAACTTAAATATAACTGAAAGGAATAATAGACAGGCTTTAACCAATTACCTTTTTTATTGTAAAAACAGATATAATATTTGTTTTTTCCAAAAAGAGAACCTTCAAATTCATATCAAGAGAAACAAATAGAACTAGTTGTAGTTATCTTAGTCGAAGAAAGGTTCCAGATCATTGTTCAATGAGGAATAAGTGGTCACAAATAGTGATGATCATGAAGGGAACAATATGAATATTACTGGCACACGAGAGAAAAGTATTTGAAACTGCCAACTAATTCCTCATCTGGGTAAAACAAAGATACAAATGGTGTGCAGCAAACATTAGTCAACAAATAATTATTGTTTGGCAACTTCTTTAAAAAAAGGTCAGATAAGAGACAAATACTCTGAAAAACCACAGAATGGATACTAACTGGAGACTCACAGAGGCTTGAAAATGTAAAAAAGTTATAATATGTACATAGGCTAGGATTGTCTGATAATGCAATAGATGTTCCATGTTTCACAGTGACACTTCCTCTGCATTGGCAACCTTCCTAGGGAATTAGGGTACTTCCATGACAAGTGCATCTCCAATCATTTAATACAACAGCTTCAGAGAATTTTCGAATGGTGAAAAAAGGAGTTAAAAGAATTAATATGGCATGCATGAATACACATATTTGACTCCAAAAACATGGGAGATGTTGTAGCATCCATTGTCATTTAAATTTCATTTTCAATTTTATCGCAAAAAATAAAAAATCAAATATTATGTTCTAACAAAATTAAAAGAGAATGTGAAAGTCCGAAATTAGTGATTTGTTTTATATTATTGATGGCTTTTGAATCTAATATAAGGTGGGGCCCCGACCGATATGTTAAAGATCGAGCAGTATCTCAAGATTTAAGAAAGTGTGGGATCGAGAAGCGAGTAAAGTGCTCTACGAGGGAGCAACGAGCATGCGTTATAACTTAGGCTCAACCCCTGCAGGTTACCATGACGTCAAGGCATTTGGCCGAGATCTACGGCTTGAGATTGTTGCGGGGGTTCAAGCCCGGAGAACATCGCTTATACTTCCTACTCTCGCAGTGGGCCACCCCATCGTGCTAGTCCATCTCGTTTCCTCCACGATATCCATCACCCTCATTGATTACCGTCCTCCTCATTCAACGTACCTCATTGCATTAGTCTTTTGTTCAGTACTAAGCAACCATGTAGCCAGTTCAAGAAATCTCAGTCAATAACCATCCCGGCAATTGTCATCAGCGACTGTTACCAGCAAACTGTCACCTACAGTCACCATGGCAAAACAAGCAGGTAGAGATTGGGATTTCCCTTTTGAATGGATGAAGGGATCAGCCAGAAGCAAGCACAATTGGTTCACAGGAGATAGACGAAGATTGAGAACTATCTTCTATAGTGGAGGATGCAGGGTTTTTGTCAACTTCCTAAAGGATTTTAAAAAGACAGTGAGGGCGAAAGAACAGTGGAGATTAAGTCGCATCGTTGAAAATGGAAGATAGACGGCGTATAAAGAATTAAAATGGCAAAGAACGGCAACTATCGGATTGGCCAGATCGACATATAATAACAATGGAAGAGGAATGAGAGAGGAAACATCATAGTCGTCCAATGGAATAAAATCCATGGTGATCACATGGAAACTCGCAAGCAAGTTACCTCGGCTAGCGGACCCGAGAAAATCATTTAAAGGAGTTTAAGGTTCTGAAGGATCGGACTGTCCGTTGAATGGGTGATCGGATGCATATCAAGTGATAACAAGCACGGACATTAATTCAAAAAATGGATGCGATAAGATTTTATACAAGCTTAAAACCTCATCGAGTTCCAACCATCGAGACCGTTCGTTGATTGAATGATCAGACAGTAATCGTGCTCGAATGTGCGTGTGGGTTAACATTTCTGGCAGACCCGATATGTTATGAACTAGGGTTTATTTCCTTTTGGGTTCTAGCCATAAATGTTTAAGGAAGGACCGATGGTGATTGGTCGGGTTTCTTTGTGATTCTAACAATTAGAACGCTTCTGATATATACATGACCCCATAACCCACAGGTCCATGCTCAGAATAATGGATGATAGGGCAGACCAAAGATGCATCAGCAGGACCACCTACTCAAGCCACACATTCGAATAGTGAACAACAATCACCAAACATAATCTGATTCCTGTCACTTCTTGTTATCTTATTTTCTTGAGAAGAATGAGGTGTCTTTTACCCTCCAATGTAATATTCTGTAATGACTTTTACTTTAGACAGTTAGAAGGTAGTTAGGTAGTTTTGACAGTTTTCGTAGTTACCAACCAACTATCCCATGATGTATAAGAAGAGGCAAAATTATAGAAAAAAGGTCTGAATTTTGAAGAGCCTGAGACTATGCTATTGTCTTTTTGATAAACTGATGATTAATGAAAGAAGCAAGAGTTTTCTAGATATTGTTGGGTATGATTTTGTAATTTCTCTGTTATGAGTCATTATGTGTCTTCCTTTCTTTAAGTATGGTAATGAAGCTGCAGGTCTTTGTTTACTTGTGTGAATGAAGTTAAAATTCTTTAAAAGAGCGCTCCTATATTTAAAGTCCCTACTTCTACATTTATTCTAAGTTACAGGTAATAGTTTCTCTGAAAAACAACATATTGTCTCTAACTTCTCAAAGAATTCTTCACTCAACATTTATATTCACCATCATATGGCATTCTGAGACTTTCATATCAGCTAACTATTAAGGGTTAAAACAGGTCCTTCTTTCCCTTCACTTGAGGATACATCATACAAATAAGTGACATGAATGACAAAAATTAATGTCTTAAGCACAATTTCTACACAGCCAAGAAATTGGTTTTTTAAGGGACAACATTAATTAGCGCTGTTACTGGAGAACAAAATCAAGAACATTTTTCCCTGAGTTTTCAATATTTTCCTTTGGTTATTCAGTGAGGAGGGAATATTTGGCTACATTGAATAGACAATAACTCTGGCTTCAAAGAGGCCTCATACAAAGTCAGATACCTCACATCAAAATGCTCAAGCCCTTTCAGGCCCTATGAGATTAATTTCCAAGAGGGTTGAGAGGCCAAAAACTTCATTTACACCAAGTCCTACACTGTCTGCACCTGGCAATAGTTCAACACATCTTTCATCTAAATATTCACCTTTTATTGACAAAGATATACCTTTTACATCCACTTATTTCAAGAACCCAACTGTCAAGAGCAGTCTTTAGAGTCTATTTCTTTCTCAATATTCATAGATATATCTGCTACAGTTGTTCAACTTGAACCTATAACTACATTGCCACCTTTTCATGCTCCATTTACTCCTCAGACAGGTTTTACATCTGTTAGTACTCAAAGTTCAGTAAGTTCAGGAGTGAACATGGCAGCACCTGCATTCTTGTTGAATAGGTATGCACCTATTCAGTTGCCACAACAGTTGAATCCAATGCCTCAAGAATACTTAAAATTCTTCCTCGTTTATCAAGGGAGGATGAACAAACAATAGATAAGCATATAGTTGTGTTTTTTAATTTTGCAAAAAATGTCAATGTTGAACACCTGGATGTTGTTTTAAGACTTTTTGTGCAATCGTTGGATGGTGAAGGAAGAAAGTGGTTTAAAGGGCTTTCTAATAACTCTATTCCTACATGGGAATAGATGGAGCACCAGTTCACCTAGAGATGGGGAGAGAAATGAGACCATGGGTGTTCACTTAAAGAGTTTAATGCTATGAAAAAAAAATGTAATGAAAGTGTTTTTGAGTTCATTAGAAGGTTCAATAAACTTTACAACAGTCTTCTAGTGGAGATCAAGCCCCCTCTTACTGGTGCAAAAATAACTTTTGCAGGGACATTTGAATTAGATTTTGGATTCACATTGAAGGAGAGAATATCTACAATCCTTGATTAGATCCAAACTGTTTCTTTAGAAATAGAAGCAAATCTGGTGGCTCTAGGTAAAGGACCAAAGGCACAACCTACTGAAGATAAGGGAAAGGCTAAAGTGGAATCCTCTCAAAGTCAAACATTAGAGGACATCAATAATGTGATTAAAAACTTGTCTAATAAATTGATTAAATTGGAATTGGAGATTAAGAATTCTCAGAGGAAGGTACAGTAAAACATAAACTTTAATCCTCAATATAGAAGACAACCTCTACAAATTTTGCAGAGGGAGAGAAAAGACCAAGATCATGTTCAAGTACCACCTTAGTTAGAGGCATATCCTAATGAAGTACCTGAGCATTCCAAGGATCATGATGATCATATTTCCACATTGTATGTAGGAGATGAAGATGAACTGGGTGTTGAGGGAGAAGACTATACTGAAATAGATGCCATTTATGATAAGAATGAAATTGATGAATATTGGAAGCAATTTACTCATTTTATGCAGGAAAAATTATATAAGACATATGACTTGAGATCAAGAAAAAGATTTAGAATTCAAGAAAATGGAGGTGAGCAGCAAGTCCCAGCTCCCCTACAAAAGGCGACTCCACAAGAACAACAACCTACAAAACAATTAAATAAAGGAAATAAGCAATAGAATACAAATAGCAAAACTCAGATACTTCAAGGTGAGTCTTCTCAAGATAAAAGTGATAAAATTCCTTTAGATTTTTTTTTTCCATTCCACAGGAGATTTCAATGATGAAGAAAAGTGAAGATGAAAATGAAAGGAATACTAAACAGGTTCATGTATTTAGTCTCACTAAAGAGTTAGAAAAAATCAGAATTCAGGTGCCCCTCACAGAGTTTGTTAAAACACCAGTTTACCAAAGAGAGATTGCGGAGTTTATCAACCTATCTTAGAATGTGAATATAAATGACACTATGAATCTGCAAGAAGATAAACCAGTAGTGTTTTTTGGTCCACATGTGGAGGAGGTAGATTCTTCAAAACCTCCTTTCCACATTTCTTTATTGATTCATGATTTCCTCTTGCATAATTGTATGTTTGATTCAAGAGCTTCACATAACCTTATGCCACTATCAGTAATGAAACAACTAAACCTACAAGTTACTAAAACTTAAAGAGACCTGTATTATTTTGATTCAAATAAAGTCAAGTGTCTCGGGGTCATTAAATATATGGTGGTGTCATTAGCCCAGATCCCAACTAGAATCTTGGTAATGGATGTAGTGCTAGCAGATATCCTTGCTAGGTTCGGAATGTTACTATCTAGGTCATGGGGGTCTAAATTGGGTGGTCACCTGAAATTGGATTTTACTTATGCTATCATACCAATTTTTGGTGGAGAAGGAAGAAGGTTGTATAGAGAGACAATATTTGTTAAAACAATAACAAAGAATAGAGCAAGTAATTCACCTATATATAGCCAAGAAAAATATGACTTTTCTTGCTTCATGTTGCATGACAATGCAGAGTTGGCTAAAGATAACCAGAGGCAACTGACTTCATCTTGTGTATATAGAGAGTTGCAAACAAAAGGGTTGTGGAAGTGCTTCTTTGATGAAGCCTATTCTAAAGAAGGAACAGGTGCTGGTTTCCTTTTCATTACACATGGAAGTAATATGATCCTATTTTCTTTTAAATTGGAGTTCGAAGCAACTAATAATGTGGCAAAATATGAATCCTTGATCATTTCCCTTCAAACAACAAAATAGATGGGAGTCCAGTGAATTTCCGTTTTTGGAGATTCATAGCTGATGATAAAGAAAATAAATAACCATTGTCAAACAAAACACCCTAGGCTTAGGGCATATAGAAATGAAGTGTGGGATTTAGTTGAGAATTTCTTTGAGGCTTTTAACGTACAGTTCATTCCAAGAGATGAGAACAGATTAACAGAATCCTTGGCTATTGTTGCTAGTACTTTTAGGCCTCCTATAAATCCAATGTTGAGATATGAGGTTGAAATGAGGCATAGGCCTTCTGTTCCAGATAATATAAAACACTAGTAGGTTTTTAAGGATGATCAATAGATTAAGGAATTCTTGACTATGATTGAATATTTTCAGGGCACTGAGATTGATTAAGATGGAAATGAAACAACAAAAGGTGCAGAAGTAAGTGGTTTTAAAAATTCCATAGTTAATAAAAAAATTATTCAATTGAAAGATAATATTATGTCAAGGGGGCTTGTCCCTCTTGAAATTCTTTTTAACTCCAATGATGTAGCTATTAGTTCAGAGAAAATTCCACACGATGAGCAGATTCACGATCATAATATTAGAACCCAGAACGAGCCCAAGTTAGTCAAATTATTTAATGGAGTTCCACTTAATTATAAGGAAAGATATATTGAGATTTTCAGGAAGTACACTGATGTTTTCGCTTGGTCCTATGAGGATCTCAAGGCATATGATGTAAGCATTATTTACCACAAGATTCCCTTGAAAGAAGGGATTTGACCATTTAAGTAGAAACTTAGGCAGATCAATCCTTTAGTTTTACCATCGATTGAGAAAGAAGTCAAAAAGCTACTTGATGCCAAGATAATAGTTCCACTCTGATACTCTGACTCGGTGGCCAATCTAGTACCTGCAAGGAAGAAAAATGGAGAAATAAGATTACGTGTGGATTTTAGAGATCTAAATAGGGCTTCCTTAAAATATAACTATATGTTACCTAAAATGGATCATGTGCTGTAGAAGGTAACTGGATCATTTAGAATGTCAATGCTGGATGGGTTCTCTAGGTATAACCAGGTGGCTATTGATAAAGAAGATCAGAAAAAGACTACATTCAAAACTCCTTGGGGAACCTTTATGTATGCTCGAATGCCTTTTGGGTTGATAAATGCAAGTGAAAAATTTCAGAGGGCTATGGGCATCGCATTTGTGGGTGATATTTTTCTAGTGATGTACTTGGATAACATCATTGTTTTCTCTAAGTCAGATGAGGAGCATCTGGACCATCTTAAAAATACTTTTGAGAAATGTAGAAAATTTGGGCATTCTTTGAATCCTAAGAGGTCTATTTTTTCTCTAAAAGAAGGTAAACTGCTGGAGCACATTGTTTCTAGAGATGGAGTGAAGATAGATCCAACAAGAGTGCAAGCTGTGCAGAAAATACACTTGCCTAGGAGTAAGAAAGACATTCAAAAATTTCTAGGAAAAATAAATTTCTAAAGAGGTTTGTGTCCAATTATGCTAAAATTGTAAATGAGATTACCAATATGTTGAAGAAGGAAAATGAAGTACACTGGACCAAGGAAGCCAGAAAGTCATCCTCCAGGATCAAAGAAGCACTATAAGCAACTCTAGTTTTAATTAGCCTTGATTATCAAAAGCCCTTTCAATTTTTTTTTTCATTTGCATCACTTAATTCAATAGCTACTATTTTGTTACAAAAAATAATGAAGGAAAAGAGAAGGCAGTTGCTTTCTTTAGAAAGATTCTCAGAGATGCTGAACTCAAGTACAATATCCTTGGAAAAAAGGTATATGCTTTGGTAAAAGCTCTAAAGGCCATTAGGACTTACGTGTTGTAGTCACAAATCATTGCTTACATGCCAAATGCTACAATAAAGGATGTCTTAGTCCAGAGTGATGTGGAAGGCGAAAGAGGAAAACTAATAACCAAGATCCAAGAGTATGATTTGGAGATAAAGCCCACAAAGCTGGTGAAAGGGTAGGGACTGGAAAAGATGTTGATAGAGTCAAACTGTCAGGCATTGGAAATCAACTTGCTAACGCCTGTAAATGAGGAAATAATTGAAGAAGGTGAAGAAAAATCAAACCCAGGTATGAAGATTCGATATAGATTTTTATGTTCAGAATGATACAAGCACATATTTCATTATTTATGTTTTCTCTCTTGTCCCTAATCATTGGATAGAGCAATATATAGAGCATTAAAAATCAAAGCACAACCATATGTGATTGTAGAGCGCATATTGTATTTGAAGGATCCTGTGGGAATTTTATTGTTATGTCTGATAGAATATGAGTCTACAGAGACCATTAAAGATTATCATGAGAAGTTATGTGGTGGACATTATAGTTGGAAAGCTATTTCACACAAAATCCTCAAGGAATGATTTTATTAGCCCACCCTATTTGGTGATATATATAAGTTTGTCAGAAGCTATGAGAAGTGTCAGCTTTTTGCGGAGAAGAAGAGGTTAGGTCCCTTGCTATTGATCCTAGACTTCATAGAAGAAACATTCAGACAATGAGCACTAGACTTTGTTGGAGAAATTAACCTGCCTTCAAGTGGACAACATAAGTGGTTTGTTATAGCTACTAATTATTTCACCAAGTGGGTAGAAGCTATACCTACAAAGAGGGAAAATGACAAGGTGGTGATGAAGTTCTTAGAGGAAAACATTTTCAGCAGATTTGGATGCCCTGTCAAAATCAGAACTCATAATACTCAAGTGTTCAAATCAAGTAATTTTGTTTCTTTTTGTCAAAAGTATAATGTCATTTTATTTCATTCAACAACTTATCATCCTCAGGGAAATGGATTGACTGAATCCACTAACAAAAAGTTGATGAAAATTCTTAAGAAAACTATTCAATAGAATAAAAAAGACTAGGATTCAAAACGAAAGTTTTCCCTTTGTGCTATTGGAGTGACTACAAAAAGATCTACAGGAAAATAACCTTTTGAGTTATTGTATGGAACTCAAGCTCTATTTCTTATTCAGCTTGTGAAGCTTGTGATTGCAATGATTCAGGAGGCAAGAAAAGAGCCCAATGCTCTAATAAGAAGGATGCATAAGGTAGTGGAATTGAGTGAAAGCAGGGACAAGGTAAGAGATAATTTGATTATGTATCAATCAAAAATGAAGGGGATTTTGACAAAAAAGCCAAACAAATTGACTTTAAAGTTGGAGACCTGCTATTAAGGTGGGATACTAGAAGAGAAGATAAGGAAAAACATGGAAAGTTTGATCCTCTCTGGTATGGCCCATTCAGGATCATAGAAGCAAGGGCAAATAAGACATTCTTCTTGGAGGATCTTGATGGTGAAACTTTACAGCTACCTATAAATGGGCAGTACCTCAAACATTATTTCCAATTCTGAATTTTGAGGCACAAGCATCCTGTCATTGTAGATACTGGAGTGAATTCATTGTACAAATTCCATAGAATTTAAATTGGCTAAGAATTATATCACTCCATGCCCAAGGTGAAGACACTGATATGTAGTTCTTAGTGCTTCTGTGGCAAAAGCACTATTCCCAAGTGGAGCCAGGTGTTGTAGCATCCATTTTCATTTAAATTTCATTTTCAATTTTCTCGCAAAAAATAAAAAAGATCAAATATCATGTTCTAACAAAATTAAAAGAGAATGTGAAAGTCTGAAAGTAGTGACTTGTTTTATATTATTGATGGCTTTTGAATCTGATATAAGGTGGGGCCCTGACCCATATGTTAAAGATTAGGCGGTATCTCAGGATTTAAGAATGTGTGGGTTCGAGAAGCGAGTAATGTGCTCTGTAGGGGAGCAACGAGCAGTCCCTTTCATTCATGATCCAATCATGGATGAGATATGTGTGTCTGTCATTCTTTATATAATGTACATTATGCTTAGCCAAATTATGCCTTAGCGACAAGGCATATATATATATGTCATTATGCATGGTCACTTTAGCCAGCCTTCTAGCAGCAGTAACTGATCCTAAGAGAGACAGTTATAACTTAGGATCAACCCCCACTGTTGACCATGACGTCAAGGCATTTGACCGAGATCTATGGCCTGAGATTGTTGTGACAGTTCAAGCCCGGTGAACATCCCTTACACTCCCTACCCTCGCAGCGGGCCACCCCATCACTCCACTTGATCTCATCTCCTCCACGTCATCCACCACCCTAATTCACTACGATCCACCTCATTCACCGTACCCTGTCGCATTAGTATTTTGTTCAATACTAAGCAACCTTGTAGCCAGTTCATCAAATCTGAGTGAGCAACCGCCCCAACAACTGGCATCAACAATTGTTACCAGCAAACTATCACCTACAGTCACCATGGACAAACAAGCATGTAGAGATTGGGATTTCACTTTTGAATGGACAGAGGGATCAGTCAGAAGCGAGCGGAATTGGTTCATAGGAGATAGAGGAAGATTGAGAGCTATCTTCTATAATGGAGGATCTAGTTTGTTTCTCAACTTCCTAAGGGATTGTAAAGAGACAATGATGGTGAAGTAATGGTGGAGATTAAACCGCATCGTTGAAAATGGAAGATAGATGACGCAGAAAGTGTAGGTTTTAACCCCGTATAGAATTTACTTGCATACGAATTCTAAAACACAGAAAATAAACAATGCGAGAGCATAACACATAAAACACATATACACACAAATTTTCGCCTAGATCCCAAAACCGGGACTACCAACTTGACTTTTCATTATGTTCCTTTCAATGTTACAATACATATTTATACATGCCAAAGCATCCAATACCATGGACCAAAAAACCATCGCGTCGAAAACCATGGACCAAAAACCATCGCACCCAAAACCATGTGCGAAAAACATCCATGACCATAGGTAGGTCCGCCCAACCTAATATAGTGTCCAAAACCAAAATTTTTGGGGGCGCTACCCCAGACCCCATAGAGTGGGGTTACCTGCACCACTCAAACCCCCTGTGACTGCCCCCACTATGCACTCGACACAACTAAGGGTGGGATCTTCCCCCCTTTTAACCCCCTAGTTAACTACGTGGGCTAGTCGTGGAAAGAATATAACACAACCCAACATTCTCCCACTTGTTGTTTTCTTTCCACAAGGGGCCATAAGAGAGGCTAGTCATTTATCCAACTTTGTAACGTCTATTGTTTCTCTACACCAAGAGAACTTCTCAGAGCTCATAGATTTTGTCAATGTATTTGCAGTATTCTTCAAAGTGTCCACCTTTACTAGCAACACCTTTTTATCTTCTATCATATCCCTCACAAAGTGATACTAAACATCAATGTGCTCCTTGTACTAACCTCATACTTGAACACAATCACTGCAACCAAACTGCTTCCTTTATTGCATGAGTGGCTGCCATGTATTCTGCCTCTGTAGTCGATAGTGCCACTACAGATTGTTTCTTACTCATCCAACTAACTGCACCTCCAAATAGGTTAAAAACATACCCACTTATAATTCTTCTTTGATCCATATCTCCGGCCTAGTTTGCATCAACAAAGCCATGAATATCCAACACTTTATCCAATCTTGGTCTTCCTTGGTAGCACAAACCATAATCACTAGTGCCACACAAATACTTGAAAACCCGCTTCACTATTGTCCAGTGCTCCTTCCCTGGTTTTGACATAAACCTGC
>APFE030065715.1:129471-199595 GCA_000404065.3 Pinus taeda | reverse complement strand
TTTACCATACCTCTTTTATAAATATGGTATTTGGCTCATAGGATTCACTTAAATAAAACCTATTCTTGAAAATGGGCAAATGGATTCACTTAAATAAAACCTATTCTTGGAAATGGGCGAATGGAAGGTTGTCACTCCTAATTTCAAGGGCTAAATTTACCTTTTTTACCCTCTCCCTTAAAATAAGGTGGGCTATTTGAGGTGATTTGTAAAAATGTACTATGATACAAAATATTCGCCCACTAAAAATTTAAAACCCCTTAATTTCGCCAAAGGGCGAACATTCGCCCCTAAAATTTTCTATGGACAGAATTTTCCTTGTATGATAGTGATGTCACCTCTTCTGTACATCATCACTATTGACAACACTTAATGCAGTGGCCTACACCATCTTGACACTGGGGCCCGGAGATGTAGTCCCTCCTAGACGAACTCCGTTATCAACGTCTTGTGTTTCATGTTGCTGATGATTGCCAGGTTCATTCTTCTTTACAACGTGCATATCTGTGCCTTTATGCTATTTTAAAACCAATTCTAATCACATCACGAAAGTAAAAGATCTTGGTTAAATCTGAGAGTTGAGTCAACTCGGATCAAGTTTGGTATCAGAGCGGTCTTTGCATGGATGTGAATTGCAAGCGTGAAAAATGGAACGTGCTACGACAAAGGATGAGAAAGCGATTTACGAGACCATGCTCAAAATTTCCCAAAGGGTGGAAATAATGTATGAAAGTCTACAGAAAGAAACAGAGCAAAAGGAGCGATTGCAACTTCAGTTGCAAGCCATGAAAGAGGCCTTGGAAGAATTGAAGCACAGCAAGCAGAATCTTCAAACAAAAATCGTTGAATTGAAGATGCGTCTACATGAAGAGAAAGAGGAGAAACATAGTTTTCTATGACTGCTACAAGCTAAGGACGAGGCCTTGGAAAATCTGCAGCAAGACCCATGTGAGGTAAAAAGTAGTTCTCCATCTTCATGTATGTTTCTTGATGATGATTTCGTTGTTTATGAAAATCATACCATAGGAATTGGCTCCAAACTTTTGAATAAAATGGCATATGAAGGAAAAGGCTTGGGCGTTAATGGCCAAGGCATTATCAACCCCATCAAAGTAGAAGAATTACCCCATCAGGTAGGACTTGGGTATGTCAGAAAGGAAGTTGGGGAATGCGCCGAGATAGCTAGCAAACCACCAACAATAGATGATGAGGTGTCCTCATTAGTTCTTTCCAAATCAACGAAGGAGGTAAAAGATGTTGATTTCCTTTCAATTTCGTCTTCACATGGTATGATTTCTGTGGGAGATTTGGAGATCCCAATTACAGGGACAAACATGAGGCTCCTTACCAGGATGAGGTGCAAGGAGGAAAAAGAACTTGGTGTTAATAACCAAGGCATAACTCAACCTTTGGAGGTTGTGCATAAACATCAATTTGTAGGCTTAAGATACACTGAAGGAAAATGCTCGAAAGTGTCAGGTTCTTCCAAGACATCGTCGAAATTGTCGAGGAAAGAGAATGATGGAACACATCCCCATCATCCCATGGAAATGCCCATGGTAGTGAAAGAGCTAAGGCAAACTCTCATCGCCATGCGTACACCAGAGACGGCAAGGAAAGGTATAACCAGCTTCGACATTCGAATGTTAATTTCAATTATAATCATGTTTTTAATGATGGACATAAATCAAGACATCAAAAAACATGTACCTTTTGTGGATTACATAAACATACATTTTCTAAGTGTTGGAAAAGAATAGCAACACACCAAAGGGGGAGGCATGAAAGATCCTCTCAACACTAGGTAAAGAAACATGTTAAGCAGATCTAGAGGGAGAAAATGTACTGCAGTCATTGCAACAGAGGTGGCCATCAAAGAGCCACATGTTGGAGGCTCCATCCAGAGCAGCACCTTAAAGACAAAGTGTCGGTGCATGAACGAGGTGAAACAATTATTCAACAAGCAAAACCACCATACGGGGATGACCCATTCATAGCAATAAGTGAAAAATGGTTTCTAGATATGTTAGCTTGTCATGGTCGTGCTTTTGTAAATCATTTGTTGCATTTCAGAATGTAAAAGTGATAATGTGTTTCCATTACTTTTTCAGCAACAATGATGTATGGTATTATTTTTAGTTGCATGATAAACTGTGAAAGTGATGTTATGCTTCCATCACTTGTTAAAAAAACAATAGTGTTTGGCCTTATTTTTGTAAATCATGTGTTGCAGTGATGCTGTGTTTTCCATCACTTTTTGAAGAAACAATGATATGTTGGCCTTGTTTTCATAGCTAGGGGATTATTTCCATTTTGATGTAAACTTGACCATCGAGTATGTGTTAAAAACTTGTGGCAACTATGGGATGCTTGGGTCATTAGTTGGTCATGAAAGTCAAGCATGTAATTTGAAAAAATAATGTACTACAAGTTACAGAGGTTGCAGGTGTCGGCTCATCGCTTAAGGCTCTAAAGAACAAAGGTGAAGGAGATGGAAGCGAGACCTTTCAGGACGTTTGTGATGCAGACAAGGTACAGAGAAGTTGCAGATTTTTTTCATGCTTTTGGAGGACAAAAAGCTCCTTAGTGGGGAGGATTGATCCAGGTGGCTCCAGGGACACACATAAGACAGAGGGCTTATGGAAGCTCAAAAATAAAAGTGATCAGAATGATTTCGAACTAGGATCAGAGCATAGATCTCATCGTCCTCATCGCATTGGTGTCAACAGTTCGTCAATCTGAGCTTGTATGAGGGAGAATAAACCAGTCAAGTTTTGGTCAAATTTGGACTATGGGCCAGGTTTAAGTGTCCTACAATTTGACCGACCCCGGGGCATGAAACCTAGCTCCAGAAAGTAGGCGAGTTTGTTGGATCGTTAATTTGTCTAATATCCCTTATATTAGACAAATTTGAAAAAATATGTTTTATAAAGAAAAATCGAAAAAAAAATATAAATGAGGTGGCGGGCCACCACCCTCGCCACCCCCAAACTATATAACAAAAAGTATCATATTAAAAGGACTGATGGGCCATGACCCCTACCAATCCAACTGCACCCTCCAACAAAATTTAATATTAAAATTGGGTCGGTGGCCATTACCCCGCTGAACCCTCCAACGACCACCACATTATATGCACACATTAACGAAATATTAAAGGGGTGGGCAGGCCACCTCCGATGGACTCGACCCACACTCCATTACCATAACCATCCATTACGGAGGCCGATAGGTATCGAGCCCGTGCTAGCGCCACCATGTGGCGGCCCCATGCTACATAAACAACAACCCAAACACTTAAATGCACCCGCATGTACCAACCTTTGTGCTATTTTAAAAGCCCAAAACAAATATATTTGCAGTTTTGTAAAACAAAAGGCATGTAAATATGGAAGGGTTGAGGTTTGACCACTTGACCTCCTCCTCATAATGCGGGATTTTTACCACTGTGCTAACCAACTTTTGTTGACAACTCAGCCCAAAAATTTATATAAAACCTCATTTGTCAGTGTGCCCAGAAGGATGGAGGAGCCAAGAGTGCGCATGCGAATTGACACATATTTTTTAATTAATTTTTAATGTAGGGTGGAACCATGAACCTGGGAATAACACAGGCGGAACAATGATTAGGTGAAATTTTTGCAGTGTCCAAATTGGAAAAAAATTATGTCAATCTTACATCTCTCAGCAAAACGACTTGATGGCACAATTAGTTTCCTAATTTGAGCAACAGATCTTCAGATGACCCGGAACAAGGAATCTTTAAGGAATCTAGGGGAATCTAAAAGATTCTTTAAGCCCCAGATTCTCACTTACTTCGAATTTAGAAATTTGACAATTGATTTTGCACTATTTGACACAACAAATTTGATGGTGCATTCAGATTTTCCATTTGCTCATTTCATTTTTCGGCCACTTTTCAAAGTGGAGTGCAGGTGTCAGCACTCATGTGCGAGCATCCATTCCATGAGATTTGATGCTGTGAGATTGATGGTATGGCCAGCTTCAAAAGTTTGGCATCCTCTTCTTCAGATGATCCCCAGGATGTGAAGTATATGCAGTATGTTCATGTACTTATTTTTGCTATGAGATGTATTATTCCCTTGGGTTTAAACTTATTATTATTATTCCCTTGGGTTTAAACTTATTCCCTTAGGTTTATAATATTAATCCTTTAGGTTTAAAATTATTCCCCTTAGTTTATAATCCATTGAGTTTATAATATTAATCCCTTAGGTTTACAAATTCCTAGGGTTTTCATTGCTAGGGTTTAATATTAAGCCTAGGGTTCACAATATTAATCCCTTGGGTTTATTAGTTTTAGGGTTTATATTCCTAGGATTTAATATTAATCGTAGGCTATAATGTTATTCCCTTGGGTTTTTAATCCCTTTGGTTTTTAATATTAATCCAATGGGCTTATTAATCTCTTAGGTTTATAATATTGATCCTAAGGTTTCTAATATTAATCATAGGGTTTATATTCTAAGGGTTTAATATTAACCATATGGTTTATAATATTAATCTTAGGGTTTAATATTAATCCCTTTAGTTTGTAATCCCTTGGGTTTATAATATTAATCCATTAGGTTTATCAATCTTAGCGTTTATGTTCCTAGGATTTAATATTAAACCTAAGGTTTAATGTTAGGTAAACCATGGACCAACATCGCACCATGACAAAGATTGTCAATATTAAAACCAACCATGGTCAATCATGGTCAACCATGGTCCAATGTCACATTGTAACAATGATTCCTTCAGTATGAAAATTAGTCATGGTAAACCATGGTCCAACATTTCATTGTGACAAATATTGTCTCAATATGAAAATCAATCACAGTCAACCATGTTTTTTTTAGGGTTTAGAATATTTACCTTAAGGTTTATATACCTTGGGTTTACAATATTAATCCTTTGGGTTTTTCGGTTTTTAGTATTAATCCCTTGTTTTTATTAGTGCCTTTGGTTTATAATATCAATCCCTTGGATTTTTTAATCTAAGGGTTCATATTCTTATGGTATAATATTATGATAGGGTTTATATATTAATCCTAAGGTTTAATATAAATCCTTTGGGTTTATAATATAAATTATTTGGGTTTATAATATTAATTATAGGATTTAATATTAAGCCTAGGGTTTACAATATTAATCCCTTGGGTTTATTGGTTTTAGGGTTTACATTTAGAGGGTTTAATATTATTCCCTTGGGTTTAAAATTATTCCCTTGGGTTTATAATATTAATAGCTTGGGTTTAAAATCATTCTCTTAGGTTTATAATATTAATCCTAAGGTTTATAATATTAATCTTAGGGTTTATATTCCTACGGTTTAATATTAATCCTAGGCTCTAATGTTATTCCCTTGGGTTTATAATCCCTCTAGTTTTTAATATTAATCCAATGGGTTTATTAATCTCTTAGGTTTATAATATTGATCCTAGAGTTTCTAATATTAATCATAGTGTTTATTTTCTGAAGGTTTAATATTAATCCTATGGTTTATAATATTAATATTAGGATTTAATATTAATCCCTTTAGTTTATAATCCCTTGGGTTTATATTATTAATCTCTTAGGTTTATTAATCTTAGGGTTTATGTTCCTAGGGTTTAATATTAATTCTAAGGTTTAATGTTATTCCCTTGTATTTAAAATTCTTTGAGTTTTTAATATTAATTCCTAACAGTGTTAATATTAATGCCTTCTGTTTATAATATAAATCCCTTGGGTTTATAATCCATTAGGTTTATAATATAAATTCTTAGGGTTTATAATATTAATCATAGGGTTTGTATCCCTAGGGTTTAATATTAAGTCTCTAGTTTACAATATTAATCCCGTGGGTTTATAAGTTTTAGGGTTTAATATTGTTCCTCTAGGTTTAAAATTATTCCCTTAGGTTTATAATATTAAATCCCTAACTTAAAAATTATTTCCCTTATTTTATAATCCATTTAGTTTACAATAATAATCCCTTAGGTTTATAAATTCCTAGAGTTTACATTCTTAGAGTTTAATATTAAGACTTGGGTTTACAATATTAATCCCTTGGGTTTATTAGTTTTAGGGTTATATTCCTAGGGTTTAATATTATTCCCTTAGGTTTAAAATTATTCCCTTAGGTTTTTAATATTAATCCCTTGGGTTTAAAATCAGTCACTTAGGTTTATAATATTAATCCCTTAGGTTTAAATTATTCCCCTCAGCTTATAATTCGTTGAGTTTATAATATTAATCCCTTAGATTTATAAATTCCTTGGATTTATAGTATTAATCTCTTGGGTTTATAATATTAATCTTAGCATTTATATTCCTAGGATTTAATATTAATCGTAGGCTCTAATGTCATTCCCTTGGGGTTTTAATATTAATTCAATGAGTTTATTTATCTCTTAGGTTTATAATATTGATGAGAGGTTCTCTAATATTAATCATAGTGTTTATATTCTAAGGGTTTAATATTAAGCCTATGGTTTATAATAATCATCTTAGGGTTTAATATTAATCCCTTTAGTTTAGTTTATTATTCACTGGGTTTCTAATATTAATCCCTTCGGTTTATTAATCTTAATATTTATGTTCCTAGGATTTAATATTAAACTTAAGGTTTAATGTTATGTCAATCATGGTCCAACATTGCATTGTGACAAAGATTACAAATATTAAAGCCAACTATGGCCAATCATGGTCAACCATTGTCCAATGTCACATTGTGATAATGATTTTTTCAATATGAAAATTAATCATGGTCAACCATGGTCCAACATTGCATTGCGACAATATTGTGTTAATATGAAAATCAATCATGATCAACCATGTTTGTTTTAGGATTTATAATATTTACCTTAAGGTTTATATACCTTGGGTTTACAATATTAATCGTTTGGGTTTTTTTATTTTTATTATTAATCATTTTTTTTATTAGTGCCTTGGGTTTATAATATCAATCCCTTGAGTTTATTAATCTAAGGGTTCATATTCTTATGCTATAATATTATGATAGGGTTTATATAATCCTAAGGTTTAATATAAAATCCTGTGGGCTTTTAATCCATTGGGTTTATAATATAACTTCTTTAGCTTTATAATATTAAACATAGGGTTTAGTATTAAGCCTAGGGTTTACAATATTAATCCCTTGGGTATATTAGTTTTAGGGTTTATGTTTATAGGATTTAATTTTATTCCCTCTAGTTTAAATTTATTCCCTTGAGTGTATAATATTAATCCCTAAGGTTTATAAATTCCTTGGATTTACAATATTAATCTCTTGGGTTTATAGTATTAATCTTATGGTTTCTAATATTAATCTTAGGGTTTATATTCCTAGGGTTTAATATTAATCCTAGGCTCTAATGTTATTCCCATGAGTTTATAATCCCTTTGGTTTTTAATATTAATCCAATGGGTTTATTAATCTCTTAGGTTTATAATATTGATCCTAGGGTTTCTAATATTAATCATAGGGTTTATATTATGAAGGCTTAATATTAATCATATGGTTTATAATATTAACCTTGGAGTTTAATATTAATCTCTTTAGTTTATAATCCCTCAGGTTTATTAATCTTAGGTTTTATGTTCCTAGGATTTAATATTAATCCTAAGATTTAATGTTATCCCTTCGTGTTTAGATTTTTTTAGGTTTTTAAAATTAATCCCTTGGGTTTATTAATCGCATAGGTTTATAATGTTAATCCTAAGGTTTATAATATTAACCTTAGGGTTTAACGTTTATTTTAGGGGGTTATAATATTTACCTTAGGGTTTATATCACTTGGGTTTATAATATTAATTCTTTGTGTTTAATATTATTCCCATGGGTTTATAATATTAATTTCTCATGTTTAATATTATTCCCATGGGTTTATAATCCCTTAGGTTTATGAGTTCCTTGTGTTTATGATATCAATCGCTTGGGTTTATTAATCTAAGGTTTCATATTTCTAGGGTATAATATTATTCATAAGCTTTATAATATTAATCCTAGGATTTGATTTAAGTCCCTTGGATTTATAATCCATTTGGTATATAATACAAATTCCTTGGGTATTTTAATCCCTTGGTTTAAAATATTAATATCTTGGGTTTCAATATTAATCCCTCGGGTTTTAATATTAATCCCTTGGATTTATATTTGTAATATTAATCTCTTGAATTTATAAGTTGTAATATTAAGGTCTATAATATTAAACCCATGGGTTTATAATATTAATCCCTTCAGTTTATAACACTAATCCTTTGGGTTTATAATATTAATATGTTGATTTTATTAATCACTTCGGTTTATAATGATAATAATTACTTGGGTTCATATCCCTTAGGTTTTTAATCCCTTGGGTTTTTAATATTAATAATTAGTTGGGGTTATTAATTTCTTGGGTTTATAATGTTAATTCCTTGGGTTTATTTATCGCATTTGTTAATAATCTCCAAAATTTATAATATTAATCCTTGAGTTTATTAATCCCTTAGGATTTTAATACTAACCCATTGGGTTTTTAATATGTTTGGTTTCTAATATGAATAATCCATTGGGTTTACTAATCCCTTTGGTTTATAATATTCATCATTGGGTTTATAGTATCAATCCATTTGATTTATAATATTTATCCTTTTTACAAACAATAATTATTAATAATAAATGTTTAATCATTTATAATTATTAATATTAATTTTAGGATTATTAATTTTTAATATTAATATTAATATTATTTTGAATTATTAATTATAAATATTTATATTATATTATATTTATATTTAGGTGCTTAATACCAACATCATATTATCGCATTTATAAAATTGATTCCTTGTGTTTATAATCGTAGGGTTTATAATACTAATCTTGCGTCTAACACTAGGGTTTATAATCTTAGGTCTATAATATGAATTCCTTGGTATACTAATCTTGCATCTAACACTAGGCTTTATAATCTTGGTTCTATAATATTAATTCCTTGGATTTATTTCCCCTAGGGTTTATAATATTAATCATTTGAGTTTATAATATTGGGGTTTTTAATATTGGATTTATAATATTGCATTTAGTGTAAGGGCTTCAAATGTTGGATTTTTAATATTGAGGTTTATAATATTGGATTTATAGTTTCAGGGTTTATAATATTAATATTCATATTCATATTAATCCCTTAGGTTTATTGATCTATTGGGTTTACTACTCCTAAAGGTTTATAATATTTATCCCTTGGGTTTATAATATTAACCCATTGGGTCTATTATTCCCAAGGGTTTATAATATTAATTCCTTCGGTTTACTTTTATTAATTTTAAGGTTTAATATTCTCTTAAGGCTTATAATATTAGGGTTTATATATTAATCCCTTGGATTTCAAATATTAATCTCTTAGGTTTATAATTTTAAGGTTTATAATTGTAGGGTTTATAATATTAATCCTAGGGTTTTTAATCTTTTGGATTTATAATATTAATGCTAGAGTTTATAATCATTTGTGCTTACAATATAAATCTTAGGGTTTAATCTTGTTCCCTTGGGTTTATAATATTATTGGACACTTCGGATTATTAAGCCCTATTAATATAGTTAATATTATTAATATACTATATTATTTATATATGGGTCTATATTATTAATATTGTGATTATAATCTAAGTATATATAAAAAATATTGATAGCTATATTAATAGGTTAATAAATGTATATTAATTATTAAGATAACTGTGAGAAATAAATAAATATTAGTAGTAATAAGCGCATACTTATTATTATATTATGTTAATTTTTTATATCTATAATATATAATATATTATATATATATATATGGGGTTGTTACTATTTATATAGTTATTAATAAGCATAAATAGTCACTCTCTAATAGCCACATTAATATTATACATCTAATAATTATTAATGTGATTGAGAAATGCCTATCAGCATATATTAACCATATTTACTAATATGATTTGTATAAATGCTTCATATAAATCTATTAGACCACATTGATAAAATTCGTTGTACTAATTAATAGCAACTAAACTAGGGATTTCACAAAATCAATTTTATGTAGGAATTTAATCTCGAACCTGTGGGTTATGGTCCCATGACAAGTTGATCTTGCTGGTTGCGACGATAAAATCGCCATTTACTTTTCATACATCTCGATATCAGGTTGTAAAACCCCAATGTTCTTGTTGCAAGTATTGGTTGGAATCACTCCCATTCCTTTTTTCTATAACCACAATCAAGGCCAAAGGCACTAAACCTTATCCCGTATTGACAGTGAGACTTCTGAGATCTTCACCTCTTCGCTTTACCCTAACCTCTCAAGATTACACTATTACCTTGAGATTCTGATATTGAGAGAGGATCTTCACCTCAAACTTCACTAAAGATGACGTAAAACGCGTCGTTGATCGATCGGGAGGCAGAGGGATTTGTAGAAGCTTGGATTATTAATATGAACACATATTTCCATGTTTATGAATATGATAGTCACCTTAAGGCTAGATTGGCCATTTATCAACTTTAGTGTAAGGCCACCTTATGGTGGGAGGAAGTTAAAATCATGCATGGAATAGAGGACCAGGATGTAACATGGGACGAATTCTAGAAACATTTCATAAATAAATACCCGATGGAGCGATTTTGTGATGAGAAAGCCAAAAAATTTCATGATGTGAATTTGGGGCAATTGACAATGGATGAATATGTGATAAAATTTACATCTTTATTAAGGTACGTGCCTTATACCATAGAGGAGAAAGCTAAGGTACAACTCTTTCTGAGTATTTTACCTGCATTTATGAAGGAAAGAATAGAGTTTGATAGTCCTAAGACTATGGACGAAGCCATTCAAAAGGCTCGAATATGTTATCAACAGGTAAAGCAGAAGGAAGATTAGGGAAAAATGTGGTCTCAAAAGAATGTACAAAAGAATTATCATCATTTCCGAGGAACGAAACCCACAAACTTCAAGAATATACAAAGGAATTTATCAAGTAAACAACCTGGAAGGAGTCAACAAAAGATCAAGTGGAAAGGAGATAATAATCTAACAGAAGCATCCAACAACTCGGAACCGAGTCAAGGACAGAAACCCCCCTTGCAGTGATGGGGTTTTGGGGGACCTCATTATTACAAGAATTATCCTCAACATACTTGACCTGAACCAATTGCTAATATACAAGAGGAATCCATGGTTGGAGAGGTGGCAAGGAGCATGCCCCAAATCAATGCTGCATTGGAAGAAGGACAAGTTGATTACCAACCTACTATGATAGAATTGGTAGGTAAGTTAACTACTCAATCTATATCTATTCTGGTAGATTCGGGTGCACGCTTGAGTTATGTTAGTCCCAAAGTGCTAGAAAGATGTTGTTTGCAAACACATAAATTTAAAAACCCTTGGTTAGTACAATTGGCTATAGGAGCTAAGAGAAGCGTAACTGCCAAAGTTCAGAATTTTTCTATGGACATAGGTGGCCAATTTACAAAAATAGATATGAACATACTACCTTTATGTTCATATGATTTGTTAATTGGAATGGACTGGTTAGAAAGCCACTGGTCCTTAGTAAATTGTAAGGACAAGACCATCAATTACCTTGCTGAGGATGGTACTCGGCAAGAAATCCAAGGAGTCAAAAAGCTCATGAGGTTGTGTCCCATCACTTCCTCCCAACTAAGTAAATGTATTAGAAAGGGTTGTATGATTTATGTTGTCCAAGTTGGGTATTCCACTTCCAAAGAGAAAATTTCTAGTCTAGAAAATATATCGGTAATTCAAGAATTTACAAATGTATTTCCTAAAAATATTATAGGGTTGCCATTGAAGCGAGATATTGATTTTACAATTGTATTAATCCTTGGGGTAGCAATAGTGTCGAAAGCCCCTTACCGTGTGAGTATTCCAGAGTTAACTAAACTTAAAATGCAATTGCAGGAATTACTCAATAAAGGATATATTTGCCCTAGTGTGTCATCCTAGGGAGATCCAGTATTGTTTGTAAGAAAGAAGGATGGTACACTGTGACAAAGATTGCATTGTGACAAAGATTACAAATATTAAAACCAACTATGGCGAATCATGGTCAACCATTGTCCAATGTCACATTGTGATAATGATTTTTTCAATATGAAAATTAATCATGGTCAACCATGGTCCAACATTGCATTGTGACAATATTGTGTTAATATGAAAATCAATCATGATCAACCATGTTTGTTTTAGGGTTTATAATATTTACCGTAAGGTTTATATACCTTGGGTTTACAATATTAATCCTTTGGGTTTTTTTTATTTTTACTATTAATCCTTTTTTTTATTAGTGCCTTGGGTTTATAATATCAATCCCTTGAGTTTATTAATCTAAGGGCTCATATTCTTATGCTATAATATTATGATAGGGTTTATATAATCCTAAGGTTTAATATAAAATCCCCTGGGCTTTTAATCCATTGGGTTTATAATATAACTTCTTTGGGTTTATAATATTAAACATAGGGTTTAGTATTAAGCCTAGGGTTTACAATATTAATCCCTTGGGTATATTAGTTTTAGGGTTTATGTTTATAGGATTTAATGTTATTCCCTCTGGTTTAAATTTATTCCCTTGAGTGTATAATATTAATCCCTAAGGTTTATAAATTCCTTGGAGTTACAATATTAATCTCTTGGGTTTATAATATTAATCTTATGGTTTCTAATATTAATCTTAAGGTTTATATTCCTAGGGTTTAATCTTAATCCTAGGCTCTAATGTTATTCCCATGGGTTTATAATCCCTTTGGTTTTTAATATTAATCCAATGGGTTTATTAATCTCTTAGGTTTATAATATTGATCCTAGGGTTTCTAATATTAATCATAGGGTTTATATTATGAAGGCTTAATATTAATCATATGGTTTATAATATTAACCTTAGAGTTTTAATATTAATCTCTTTAGTTTATAATCCCTTAGGTTTATTAATATTAGGGTTTATGTTCCTAGGATTTAATATTAATCCTAAGATTTAATGTTATCCCTTCGTGTTTAAATTTTTTTAGGTTTTTAATATTAATCCCTGGGTTTATTAATCGCATAGGTTTATAATGTTAATCCTAAGTTTTATAATATTAACCTTAGGGTTTAAGGTTTATTTTAGGGGGTTATAATATTTACCTTAGGGTTTATATCACTTGGGTTTATAATATTAATTCCTCGTGTTTAATATTATTCCCATGGGTTTATAATATTAATTTCTCATGTTTAATATTATTCCCATGGGTTTATAATCCCTTAGGTTTATGAGTTCCTTGTGTTTATGATATCAATCGCTTGGGTTTATTAATCTAAGGTTTCATATTTCTAGGGTATAATATTATTCATAAGCTTTATAATATTAATCCTAGGATTTGATTTAAGTCCCTTGGATTTATAATCCATTTGGTATATGATACAAATTCCTTGGGTTTTTTAATCCCTTGCTTTAAAATATTAATATCTTGGGTTTCAATATTAATCCCTCGGGTTTTAATATTAATCCCTTGGGTTTATATTTGTAATATTAATCTCTTGAATTTATAAGTTGTAATATTAGGGTCAATAATATTAAACCCATGGGTTTATAATATTAATCCCTTCAGTTTATAATACTAATCTTTTGGGTTTATAATATTAATAAGTTGATTTTATTAATCCCTTCGGTTTATAATGATAATAATTACTTGGGTTCATATCCCTTAGGTTTTTAATCCCTTGGGTTTATAATATTAATAATTAGTTGGGGTTATTAATTTCTTGGGTTTATAATGTTAATTCCTTGGATTTATTTATCGTGTTTGTTAATAATCTCCAAAGTTTATAATATTAATCCTTGAGTTTATTAATCCCTTAGGATTTTAATACTAACCCATTGGGTTTTTAATATGTTTGGTTTTTAATATGAATAATCCCTTGGGTTTATTAATCCCTTTGGTTTATAATATTCATCATTGGGTTTATAGTATCAATCCATTTGATTTATAATATTTATCCTTTTTACAAACAATAATTATTAATAATAAATATTTAATCATTTATAATTATTAATATTAATTTTAGGATTATTAATTTTTAATATTAATATTAATATTATTTTGAATTATTAATTATAAATATTTATATTTATATTATATTTATATTTAGGTGCTTAATACCAACGCCATATTATCGCATTTATAAAATTAGTTCCTTGTGTTTATAATCTTAAGGTTTATAAACGTAGGGTTTATAATACTAATCTTGCATCTAACACTAGGGTTTATAATCTTAGGTCTATAATATTAATTCCTTGGGAAACTAATCTTGCATCTAACACTAGGGTTTATAATCTTGGGTCTATAATATTAATTCCTTGGGTTTATTTCCCCTAGGGTTTATAATATTAATCATTTGAGTTTATAATATTGGGGTTTTTAATATTGGATTTATAATATCGCATTTAGTGTAAGGGTTTCAAATGTTGGATTTTTAATATTGAGGTTTATAATATTGGATTTATAGTTTCAGGGTTTATAATATTAATATTCATATTCATATTAATCACTTAGGTTTATTGATCTATTGGGTTTACTACTCCTAAAGGTTTATAATATTTATCCCTTGGGTTTATAATATTAACCCATTGGGTCTATTATTCCCATGGGTTTATAATATTAATTCCTTCGGTTTATTTTCATTAATTTTAAGTTTTAATATTCTCTTAAGGCTTATAATATTAGGGTTTATATATTAATCCCTTGGATTTCAAATATTAATCTCTTAGGTTTATAATTTTAGGGTTTATAATTGTAGGGTTTATAATATTAATCCTAGGGTTTTTAATCTTTTGGATTTATAATATTAATGCTAGAGTTTATAATCATTTGTGCTTACAATATAAATCTTAGGGTTTAATCTTGTTCCCTTGGGTTTATAATATTATTGGACACTTCGGATTATTAAGCCCTATTAATATAGTTAATATTATTAATATACTATATTATTTATATATGGGTCTATATTATTAATATTGTGATTATAATCTAAGTATATATAAAAAATATTGATAGCTATATTAATAGGTTAATAAATGTATATTAATTATTAAGATAACTGTGAGAAATAAATAAATATTAGTAGTAATAAGCGCATACTATTATTATATTATTGTATTTTGTATATATATATATATATATATATATATATATATATATATATATTAATATAATATATATATATATATATATAGTATATATATATATATGGGGTTGTTACTATTTATATAGTTATTAATAAGCATAAATAGTCACTCTCTAATAGCCACATTAATATTATACATCTAATAATTATTAATGTGATTGAGAAATGCCTATCAGCATATATTAACCATATTTACTAATATGATTTGTATACATGCTTCATATAAATCTATTAGACCACATTGATAAAAGTGGTTGTACTAATTAATAGCAACTAAACTAGGGATTTCACAGAGTCAATTTTATGTAGGAATTTAATCTCGAACCTATGGGTTATGGTCCCATGACAAGATGATCTTGCTGGTTGCGACAATCAAATCGCAATTTACTTTTCATACATCTCGATATCAGGTTGTAAAACGCCAGTGTTCTTGTTGCAAGTATTAGTTGGAATCACTCCCATTCCTTTTTGCTATAACCACAATCAAGGCCAAAGGCACTAAACCTTATCCCGTATTGACAGTGAGACTTCTGAGATCTTCACCTCTTTGCTTTACCCTAGACTCTCGAGATTACACTATTACCCTGAGATTCTGATATTGAGAGAGGATCTTCACCTCGAACTTCACTAAAGATGACGTAAAACTCGCGTTCATCGATCGGGAGGAAGAGGGATTTGTAGAAGCTTGGATTATTAATATGAACACATATTTCCATGTTTATGAATATGATAGTCACCTTAAGGCTAGATTGGCCATTTATCAACTTTAGTGTAAGGCCACCTTATGGTGGGAGGAAGTTAAAATCGTGCATGGAATAGAGGACCAGGATGTAACATGGGACAAATTCCAGAAACATTTCATAAATAAATACCCGACGAAGTGATTTTGTGATGAGAAAGCCAAAAAATTTCATGATGTGAATTTGGGGCAATTGACAATGGATGAATATGTGATAAAATTTACATCTTTATTAAGGTATGTGCCTTATATCAGAGAAGAGAAAGCTAAGGTACAACTCTTTCTAAGTATTTTACCTGCATTTATGAAGGAAAGAATAAAGTTTGATAGTCCTAAGACTATGGACGAAGCCATTCAAAAGGATCGAATATGTTATTAATAGGTAAAGCAGAAGGGAGATTAGGGGAAAATGTGGTCTCAAAAGAATGGACAAAAGAATTATCATCATTTCCGAGGAACGAAACCCACAAACTTCAAGAATATACAAAGGAATTTATCAAGTAAACAACCTGGAAGGAGTCAACAAAAGATCAAGTGGAAAGGAGATAATAATCTAACAGAAGCATCCAATAACTCGGAACCGAGTCAAGGACAGAAACCCCCCTTGTAGTGATGGGGCTGTGGGGGACCTCATTATTACAAGAATTATCCTCAACATACTTGACCTAAACCAATTGCTAATATACAAGAGGAATCCATGGTTGGAGAGGTGGCAAGGAGCATGCCCCAAATCAATGCTGCATTGGAAGAAGGACAAGCTCATTAGCAACCTACTATGATAGAATTGGAAGGTAAGTTAACTACTCAATCTATATCTATTCTGGTAGATTTGGGTGCACGCTTGAGTTATGTTAGTCCCAAAGTGCTAAAAATATGTTGTTTGCAAACACATAAATTTAAAAACCCCTGGTTAGTACAATTGGCTATAGGAGCTAAGAGAAGCGTAACTGCCAAAGTTCTGAATTTTTCTGTGGACATAGGTGGCCAATTTACAAAAATAGATATGAACGTACTACCTTTATGTTCATATGATTTGTTAATTGGAATGGACTGGTTAGAAAGCCACTGGTCCTTAGTAAATTGTAAGGACAAGACCATCAATTACCTTGCTAAGGACGGTACTCGGCAAGAAATCCAAGGAGTCAAAAAGCTCATGAGGTTGTGTCCCATCACTTCCTCCCAACTAAGTAAATGTATTAGAAAGGGTTGTATGATTTATGTTGTCCAAGTTGGGTATTCCAATTCCAAAGAGAAAATTTCTACTTTGGAAAATATATCGATAATTCAAGAATTTACAGATGTATTTCCTAAAAATATTATAGGGTTGCCTCTAAAGCGAGATATTGATTTTACAATTGTATTAATCCTTGGGGTAGCAATAGTGTCGAAAGCCCCTTACCGTGTGAGTATTCCAGAGTTAACTAAACTTAAAATGCAATTGCAGGAATTACTCAATAAAGGATATATTTGCCCTAGTGTATCACCCTAGGGAGATCCAGTATTGTTTGTAAGAAAGAAGGATGGTACATTGTGATTGTGTATTGACTACAAGCAACTTAATAAGTTAACTATTAAAAACAAATGCCCTCTACCTCAAATTGATGACCTGTTTGATTAGGTTAAGGGTGCAACATCTTCTCTAAGATTGATTTATGGTCAGGATATCATCAAATCCGAGTAAAGGAAGAAGATATTTGTAAAACAACCTTTCAAAATTAGTACGACCACTATGAATTTGTAATCCTACCTTTTGGATTAACTAACACACCTGCGACATTCATGAGTTTGATGCATGACATTTTTGACCCTTTCTTGGATAAATTTATTCTAATCTTTATAGACGATATTTTGATTTACTCCAAGTATTTAGAAGAACATAAGGAACACTTACAGATAGTATTGCAAATGTAAAGAGATCATCAGTTGTATGCAAAGTTTAGTAAGTGTGATTTTTACAAAGAACAAATTCAATACTTGGGACGTGTTATTACAATTGAAGGTATAACTCTTAATCCTAAGAAAATCAGGACTATTATAGAATGTCCATTTCCCAAAAACGTAGCTGATATACCATCCTTTATGAGTTTGGTGGGGTATTACAACCATTTCGTTGAGAATTTCTCTCAAATTGCATATCCCATCACCTCCTTAAAAAAGAAGAGAAGGATGTTTAAATGGACCAATGAATGTCAGCAGAGCTTCGAGAGGTTAAAACATTTATTAACCACTGCCCCCGTATTAAGGATTGCTAACCCAAATAAAGAATTTTTCATTTTCACATATGCATGTATGGAAGGTGTGGAGGCGGTATTAACACAAAATCGGAAGGTGATTGCTTATGAGTCTCCAAAGTTGAAAGAACATGAACAATGATGCTCTACCTATGCTTTGGAACTGACTACTCTATTTCATGCATTAAAGGTATGGAGGCATTATCTTATGGTAATGAATTTAGCAATTGAGGTTTCAATCAATATCAGTTGGTTAATGGCCATGTGGCCTTGTGAGAGTATCATATATTTGCTGTGACAGTATAATATACTCTGATATTTTGATTCCATGTTGCTTAAGGTGTATGGCTATGATCTTAAGATTATCTCTATGATTTCTTGTACATTTACATTTCTATGCTTCCCTATATATTTTAATACTATTATATAGATTATTTAAGAGGGAGACTGGATTGGTAGCCGAATCCATTTTGGTTCCCCTGGTCTCAGCTCCCTCCCTTCTTATTCGATGTATAATTTGTGTTTTTAGGGTTTTGTATGCCTATTAGAATCTGGAACTGTCCAGAGTTAATATTGTAATTTAGTTAATCTAGATTCTGTTTGAGTTCAATCCTCTGTGTTCCTGGTTCAATAGGACATCTTTACAAGCTTTATACTTGAATATCTAAAACATTTTCGGAAGAAATCACATTGAAGATTTTGGTTGACCTATTTCGAACCAATCAGTGTGGCTCATCTTCAGGATAAGATGAAGAAACATATCTAGGCAGTAAGTTAAATAGGAAGACATGTCATCCTAATGGTTAGAAGAAAACAACTATATTTGACTTGGGGAGGAAAAGGGTAATATTTTATATTATTTAAATAATTTATACTATTGAAATAATTACCAATTTTCAATTCAGTTCTTGCTTAATTTCTAGTCCATGTATAGTTATTTTTGACAGCTAAGTCGAGAGCTTAGAATAGCTTGTTATTAAATTGCATGCTTATTTTGGTCCTACTGTTTTGGTCTATCCTTGCTTTCCACATATTTCAATTAAATGTGCATCACATATTGATGTATCTTTATGAAATAACAGTAACAAGTAAGACCATAAATTTGACTACTCCATGTAGATTCCATTTTCCATCTACAGGCTACTAAGCTTTCTATAATTCTAGTTCCTTGCAAGATGACTTTCCACAATGGTATTGGCTAAACAATAAATAATACAATCATCACATTTCATTGACAGACTATAAGATTTATTTCCCAATTATATATATATATATATATGTATTTGCCAAAATACTTATCTATAAATTTTCAATCTCTCAAATTCCACAGGGTTGAGACCATTCCTCCCAATCTTGAGAAGGGAAATTATGTTTGCTTCTCCCCCTCGAGCTTCTAATCCATACAGTAGATTCAGTTATTGTCTAGTAGAAGACCTAAAGATCTTAGTCTAGTTTGTCCTTTCTAGTCCCTTAACAAAGTCTGTCGACTAGTCTTCACCAGCTCATGACCACTCTGATTGGTAACATACTTCCTATGTTTCCCAATCCCTCTTTTCTCCCCTTTCTCAACAATGAAAAACATAACCCCCTTCTTTCCACTGAAAAACTCTTTTATCTCCAGGGGAGAGGGGTGTAATTGTTTCTTCTAACTGTCTGAAGGTTAGAGTTCATTAACTAGTCTTCCCTCAAGAATTCTAAGATTTCATTATTGAATAAAATAACATTACTTAAATGTTAACACAAGTTCTTCTAATTTCCACATGAAAAATGTAAATGTAATTATAAATTTAAATGTAATTATTGGTAATTCAGTTGTCATTTAGAGGTGTTACATAGACATTTACCTCATGAACTTTAGTAAAATTACAAAAAATATATCACAATATAGTTGATATGCAACTCTTTTAAAGTGTATCATTCATATAAGACAAAATGTACGTACAATTTCAATACACCTCTCTAATACATCATTCTATACCTAGAGGAAGGTTAGTCTATCATTCAAAAATATAATATTCATTACAAAAGGAGAAACTTCGTTTTACACAAAACATTAATTAAAACCCTAAATGTATTCAAGTTAAACATAGCGAGTTGTTTTAGTTCTAAAAGTGGTAAGCCTAGTGGGCTTAGTAAGAGAAATACTAGTTGAGCATATATGCTCTATGTATTGTTTGATCTGTTTTAGTTCTAAAAGTGGTAAGCCCAGTGGGCTTAGTAAGAGCAATACTAGTTGAGCATATATGCTCTATGTATTGTTTTGGAGACTTGAATGCACATGCTTTCAAGTCTTTTGATGTAATTTTAATTCTTTTCACCATCTCAACATCATTTTCCTTTTTTTCCTTATGCAAAAGTAAGAACATAATCTATAAATATGCAAATTGATATCAACATATTAAAAAAATGGATCGATAAAATGAAAAATGGTTGGATATAATGAATAGATGGTGACCATGCAAATGGAAGAATACACAATGCATTGAAAAACTGATATAATGAATAGATGGTGACCATGCAAATGGAAGAATACACAATGCATTGAAAAACTATGTAATTATAATGTATAATAAAGTATATGTCCATGTATTATGAGCTATGGTATAGGGTATACAACTTACCTCCTAAATTCCCTTGAAGAGGAGTTGAACATCTAATGGTTGCAAACAATGTGGCTTTGGCTGCATCACTTGCTAGCTATCTATTATATGTGAATGGCTTTTAGGAGATGCATATTCCTTATTCTAGACACAAAATAGTAAATAGATATATAATTATGAATCTCAAACCAAATTAGATGTAAAAGCTAATTAACATTCATAAAGAATTATTTAAATATATACTTCATCCATCTCACTTACATTCTTTTCAAGACCATGACCATGTTCTGGGGTTTCAGAGGATTGTAATGGTTCCAAAAACAATACCTAAGTCCATTTTCCTTCTTATTAAAAAATACCTACATCAATTATAAATAATAATAATAAATTGGACAACAAAGTGTCTCTACTGAGCTTAAAATATTGCAAATCTAGATCTCCAAGTATATGAAAAATAAAAAGTTGAATCAAAAGACAATTAACAAATTTTGAGTAAGATATTTCGTTTTAATTTCATAAAACAATGAATCTTCTCCTCATGCTACTTATAGATATAGCCTCTATAATAGTTCTCCTTATGAAAAAAAGCTTATCAACATGCATCATTATTATTTTCGATAATTTGGTAATATAGATAAAAGCTATATAACCATGCTATTGGTTTGATTTTCTCACTTACAAATTAAAAGACGAGAAAATGCATCATTTTAATTAATTGACATTTACACAACTAAAAATAGTATATTCAACTTTTATATATATAATTAATTTAAAATCTTTAAAAAATTATATAAATTTTACTTCAATTCTTTAGAATTAATATTTGTTAATTTATAAAATTATTTGAATCATTTATATACTCAATTGAAAAAAAACAATGTAATTATATTTACATTTTTGAGTTAGAAATAAGATATATATAATATAATATTATAAATTAATATAAATATATAAAAATTAAATATAAAAATTAAGACGAAATATAAGAAAAATTATTATATATATATATATATATATATATTCCATTTAAATATAAAAAATATAATTTAAAAGACGATTCCTATAGTGCCTCTCTTACTTCACAAAACACAGAAACATTTATCACCACACAACGAACACATTTATCACTTTAAAACTCCTCATTTTAGTTTAATACTGGAAATTTGCCATATAATTGATGATTAATATTACGCTTTAATTTCCAAATATGAAAACATGTTATAATGTCTGATTTTTTATAATGTTGAGGATTAACCATCATAAAGGTAAAGTTTTCTGAATTTTGATTCCATTAAATATTAATCCACAGTTTATTAACTTAGTGACGGGAAATGCATATATATCTAATCCAGAATTAGACAGAAAAGGGTGTTGGAGTCAAAAAGGTGTTGGTGTCACAATTGATATTACACCAAAATTCGTAGGTGTTAGTAATTAGATACATCGTTAGTGTTAGGCGCATGCTATTAAACACACCTCCTAGTGTTAAGCAGATGCCACAAAACACACCGGAGCGTTGACACCGCCATTAACACGGGAGCGTTGGATCAACACCGCCATTAACATGAGAGCTTTGGATCAACAACGCCATTAACACGGAGCGCAACAAGCTCTCCTTTCAACGCAAGCGAGGTGTGTTTCGAACTCGAAACCTTTGGCTCTGATACCACTAGTTGGAGTCACGATTGTCGTTACACCAAAACCGCAGGGGTTTGTTGGAGTCACTATTGCCTCTGATACCACTTGTTGGAGTCACGATTGCCGTTACACCAAAACTGGCAGGGGTTTGTTGGAGTCACTATTGCCGTTACACCAAAACCATAGATATTAGTAAACAGACACATCGCTAGTGTTAAGCACACGCCACAAACACATGCCACGAAACACATGGAAGCATTGAATCAACAGCCGATGGAGTACACAACAAAAAGATTATATAATCCAGAATCCTAAAGGAAAAAAATTATATTCAAGACGCATTAAGTACGAAAATAACACTTGAGAAGGTACCTATGAAAATCACACGCCAAATGTAGCAAGGTTAACAAGAATTAATTTCCTTAATGTTGAGAAACATGAACTGTTACCTGTATTTAATCGGATCATTATATGTCAGCTTATATATTTGCCGGGAAGAATATTGCACACAGTTGAACATAGCATTACTAGATAAAATTCAAGGTCGTACTACGCACCCTGCTACATTTTTTTTTCCACCCTGCAGAACGATATTTCCCGTGGCTACCCCAGCTGCAACAGTTTTTTCACACCATTTCCACCAACTCCTCCACACACGCCACGTCGCGACCCAACTTCATGAAAACACCTTAAGATGTGCAGGGTACCACCATGCGTCTCCAAACATGCATGTACTATTTATGTTCGGGGGCTTCGAAAGTGGAAGCGAATACAATATTGGGGCTTAGAAAATGCGTCTTCCCCAGCAGCGTACTGCAATCTACTCCACTTAAATTCAAAATCCCTATTCAAATTCAAATTGAATATTGAAATCCAAACACGACGATGTCACCTCAGCATCGGCAGGCTTTTGCTCCCGCTTAAATTCAATTCAAACTTCAGACAGAAGCCGATGTTTGTACGCCTCCATTCTTTCTGCCACTCCATGTACTCCTCTGGGGTCGTATGGTGGTTCTCTTACATTCTGAGATCCAAAATTTGCTTCCTCTGAAGTATCGTATTTGCTTCACCTATATTCAAAACAATTCAACAACGCTTGGAGGGCCAATCATGGCCATGGCGTTTTGCACAAAAATAATGATAAACTTGTGATGAATATTTAAAAAGCTACCTGAACCGAATTCCTATTCGCCAGAGCTTGCAGCTTTTACAACGAGCTCTTCTCTTCCCCTTCGAGGCAAAAACAGGGGGAACTATTCCAATCTGCTTCTCCGGTAGTGGTGAGAACGCTAAGGAGATTTGGGAGATCGCATATGTGAGATTCTATATGGCTAAATGACAATTTCTGGTCCTTAATTATTTTATGATTTTCCGCTTGTAATCTTTTTGGCACAATGAATTACCGTCACTCACATTGCATGAAACTTTGCAGCGAAGATCGTTATTCTTTATAGAGCAGGCGCAGTGCAAGTAACTCCACTTTTCGATTTTTTTCCCGAAGAGGAGGAGGAACCAGACAGTTATACTTCCCCCAATACATGGGAATCTGGAACCTGCAGCAGCCGTTGGTGTTCCGGCTTGGTGTTGGCTAGTCGCGAAGTTAAGCCAAGCTACACATTTCGATTTTCTAAAACATAATATGCAGGGTGATCGGTGTGGATTTCTAAATTTTCATGCTGCCCTCCCTCTTATATTTCATTTCAAATTTTGAAATTTCCCGCTTGGCTAGTCCAGCCTGAAATATATGTCCCACCACCTTCATTTACTGCATTAACTACGTAGTTAAGTCAGATTTGTGTGGCCTGAGGACGTCCGAAAAGTTGAATCAGATTGGTCTAGCCTGAAGACGTCGGAAAGATGGAGGTATAGGATGTATGGGTCATATGGTTGAATCCGCATCCGCTGTCAAATCAAGCTATGCAGTATGTGAACCGGAATGCTATTTCTAATCGTATAGCAATATAGATGCCCATTCCCGCCCTCCAATATGCTAGGGAATAGCATTTGCCCCCTCTCTCGGCTTTTTCTATTTATTTGTTCACATGCTGGAAAAAGAAAGTAAATGTTATCTCTGACATGTCAGAGGGTATTTATATTACTATAGAGTTGGAACAAGCTACTATAAAAATATTAAATACCCTATTGCAAGCTAGTTAGCTCTTGCCCAAGCTACTATAAAAATATTAAATACCCTATTGCAAGCTAGTTAGCTCTTGCCCACTGTTCCAATATCTTAATACCCTGAATCCAGAAAAATAGACATCAAATAAGTAAATTAAGTAAATTTTGTTTTCCAACATATACATATTTATTTATTATTTATTATATGTCCTATAATATAATCACACCACTTCCTACATTTCCGACCATGAGTGAAAGCAACTTTTGTCCATCACCGGAATCGAAGATAAATATTCTAAACGATGTAATTACGCTTCATACAATCACCTAAACATTCACGTGACTGGCCAGACCGGCAGTCCAGACATTTGATTGTGATAATGTGACTCAACATTCCAGATATCAGATTTCGTTCCCGCAAATATACAGCGGCTCATTCAACTCGGCGATACCATGCATTCCCTCGCTCTCCGCTTCTGCGACGAGGCACGCAGCAGCTCCTCAGAACGCGGTGTTCCTACGCTGCTGCTCGTCCTTGTTATAGATATATTTTTCCAATTATATTAGGAAAAAAAAATTATTTAATTTTAATATTATTTAAAATCAATTTAAAATTCAAATTAATTTTTTAAAACAATTTTAGAAAATTTAATATATAATTTTTAATTATTGAAAATTATAATTAAAAAATTATCGAAATACATTCGTGAATACGATTAGTTTCGTTAATAATTCGTTAAGTTTAATAAGGACTGAATTTTAAAGTAATAAAAAGTTCTAAATTAAAACAAAATAAAAATCACCAATTTCTAAAAATTATATATTAAAAACTTGTATTTAAAAATAATAACTTTCCTATTATAACGTTGTAGCGAGAAAGATAATAGTTAAAAAAATAAGCTTCATATATAACCTTCTCAGTAAGAAGAGTAAGTTTCATATTTAAAAAGTTTCACAAATGTTTCTTATTTTTATAGGTTTTTTGGGATGATAGTGTTTTATAGTTTTTTGGGACGATAGTGATTACAATGTTGGGCCATATTGCAGTGAGCTTTAAAATAAGGATTATTGTTGTGGAATTTTATTTAAGTAGTTCATTTTTTGTGGTTTGTTACAATGATTAATTTGTACACATTTATTGTTGAATAATAAACTTTATGGTATGTAGATATCAATTGAAGCTTATTATTAATATTTAATATCTCATTTTTGCATTGGACTCTAAAGTTGAGTTTTTGTTACTTATATTATTAGATTTTACTTACATGTTTTCCCAATTGTAATACAAATAAATTTGATGCATTTCCTCTCTTATTATTTTTAGATTATCTTAAATAAACATAAAAGGTTAATATTGGACATTGTAAGAAAAAAATTTGAGGGACAATTTAATGAAATTTCTTTAAAACTTTGAATATAACTTTAGTTTATTTCATTTTTTAAAACTTTGGAAAAAAATTGCTAGTATTTTTAAGATGTATATTTTCGAATTTTTTCCATCTAGATTTTAAAGTTTCATTTTTCTATATGAATCATATTTGAATTCAAATTTAGTAACTTCTTTTAAAATTATAATGAAAATTAGTTATACTCCAACTGTAAAAATTGCAATTTATATAATTTTTAATTGAATTTTTGTTTTAGCATTAGTGTTTTTAAGATGTATATTTTCGAATTTTTTCCTTACTAGATTTTAAAGTTCCATTTTTCGATATGAATCATATTTGAATTCAAATTTAGTAACTTCTTTTAAAACTACAATGAAAATTAGTTATACTCCAATTGTAAAAATTGCAATTTATATAATTTTTAATTGAATTTTTGTTTTAGCATTATTCTCAAAACATAGTCGAGAACAATATTCTTTTTAATTGAATGGTAAAACTAGAACAACAATTTATAGCTCGGTATATACTTTCTTGGATTCGAATAGAAATTTAGTAACTATGGTTAAAATCACAATGAAAATTAGTTATACTCCCATGGTAAAAAATGCAATTTAAATGCTTTTGAATTGAAACAATTTATAGCTCCATATATATTTGTTTGGTAAGTCTATAATGTCCCACTTTACCAACCATCACTATTATAGAGAAATATCGAACACTGAGACTCAAAATGCTATATATATTTTTTATTTTGCTTTCAGATCCTAAGACAAGCCCAAAGCCAATGTCTCACTCAAACCCCAAAGCCAAATTGCCAAAATAGCAAACAACAACCATCACTTGATCCTGAAGCTCAAAAATCATATTTAAAAGAAAGAGTCTTTAGTGTGATGAATAAATATCAAACTTTACGAGCCACAATTTCTAACAACCTAATTCTTACTTTTGTTGCAATTAAATGTGTTCAAGAGTGACTAATTTGATTTTATTTTAAGTAACATACTTATGAATTCTTTACTTAAAAGGAGAATTCATCTTCTATAAGAGTCACATCCAATAATTATGAATTCATATGTAAGTTGGCATTACAACAATTCACTTACCCAAATTTGACTTTATAAGCATGAAATTTAACTCAATGAGATTATCATGCATATTCATTGAGACATTTCATAAACATCTTGGTTACAAATCCTAATTTCACCTAGGCATTTTTTATAGACAATTCATAAATATAAATAGCTACATACATTGAATCATTATGAAAAACAATTTGCAAGCATACAATATACAACCATTGAGGCATTTTGTCAAACAATTGGCGGCCATCATATCTTAAGACAATTTTGACAACCATTAACAAAATGAATATAAGATTCTTACTCAACCTATTTAACTCATAAAATTCATAAATTAAAACTTCAAATATTGGCATATTAAAATAGAAACTAAATCATCTTAATCCTTCACAAAAAACTTGAGAACATACACACACAATTAGGGCAGTAATCTGCAAAATCGTCCAAATTTACGATCTGGGTTCTGAAAAGTGTTTTTTTTTAATCAAATTAGGGGTTACAGGTCATTAAGGTATGGATACCCCCTGATTTTGGGATGAATTGCATATAAAATGTCGAGCAATGTGATTCTTTAAAACAAACCAAAATTAGATCATTAATGTCTCATTTACCACTTTTGTCAAACACATGGAATACAAACTTTCATCTACAATTCTACCTGAGGAAAGGCAACCGAGAGTTATGCTACTAAGATATGTTAATTGAATTCGCTCATTTCTAAATCCACCATACGAGTTCTTGAAAAAATTTACAAACCACAAACTATTTCCTTTGACATAATTTGACAAGATTATTGCAACCATTGCTGCAATTTGACAAACACATGGCAACCCTGAATGCTACATCCATTAAGGCTTTCTGTTTAAATTCTAATAGTACTATACCAAAAAATTGAATCACAAAACATTGAATTTTTTATAAGAATATCAAACATAATCCATAACTAGAATTTACGTCAAACTTACCTCAAGCCCTTGACCTTCGAAACCATATTTTATCTTCCATTATTTTTGCATTTTATTTTAAGGGTTGATTATTTAATTCCTCCAGGTATATTTTGGGTACATGTCCATTTTATTACTTCCCTTGTAAGTTGCAAGTTAGCAATTATTCATCCATAAATAAGTTGATAACATTACTCATTCAGGGATTTTGTCAAACACTTTACAAACATACCTTGAAATCCTTTCTAAAATGCATCTAATTGCCTATTTCAATTAAAACAACACAAGATCATAAGTCATGAAACTCTTACCCAACCTCTTTTGTAATTCTTCATAATAATTACATTTAGCAATATATGGCTTTCCTTTCTCAAATGCTATAATAGCAATGTTAGTACCATAAACTACACCAATGATAATTCCAATATTGAAATCTAAACATCCATACATATAGACTGCTCTTAGTCTTAATTTTCAACTAGACAATAATATTCCAGATAGCATGAGCTTAAACCAAAATTAGATTCTTACAACAATTCGAATTTCTGCTTTTTATTTTATGCTAATTCTATACTACAATTTTAGAACAATTAAAATTGTACCTGATAAGATATTCAACTCTAATAGTTGAGAATATGATCCATCTTTGATTCTTTAACCAACTCATTTGAACTATCTGATTTTCCTTCCAACCATATCCAGGAGGAAGTTCTCCCCCTGGAACCCCGAGTTGTATAAGATCAAAAGAAATACCAAAATATAGTAGTAGAGATATATACAAGGTGAGCCGAGGAAGATAAGTTTCAATTCCTCCCAATACCACTCATGGTGATCTCCACCAAGTAGAGATGCTTAGTAATTTAGTATAGGAATTTCAAATTCATTTCAAAAGTAGTTGGCTACTCTCCAAGTCTCTCCCTCTCATAATCCTTTTTTTCAAATCCCTCCAAATCTTGGTATCACAATGCACCTCCCCTAAGTGAGAATACATGAGACACATATATAGGAGGAGCAAAAATTTATTGTCATAAAGGAGGATTAATATGCATGCCTTGTATTCCATTTAGAGAAGTGTAACTCATGTCATTGAGGAGAGGTATGCATGCCTTAGTTAAGGAGAGTGTAACATATGCATTAAAGAGAGCGTAAGAGGAATATTTTACGACATGTCTTTAATGTGTGTAAGAGGAATATGTCATTCTTTGATAAGTGCATAAAAGAGAGTGTAATGTATTATTAAAAGAGAGAGAGAGAGAGAGAGAGAGAGAGAGAGAGAGAGAGAGTTACATAGAACCATGAGAATCATCAAGGAGAGAGGTGTCAAGTGATTGAGGAGATGAAGGTGACTTATAATTCTCCTTTTAATAATAATATCATAGTCTCATAAAATATAATAATAATATTGAGGATTAAGTCGAGATTTAACTATTAGGATTGATTAATGATAAGTTAAGTGATTTTCCTTGAACTATGCTTGATTACCAATTTATGCAAGTTGGTTTACTATTTTTGGAAAGTTATACTTAAGATGCTAGACATGACTTTCTATTTTTAAAAATTCACTCCAGAATTGTCAGAGATGATATTTTATCAAGGAAATTCATCCATGAGCTACCCATGAGTGGTATTTTTCTTCCAGAGAATATAGATTCCACATCCCTATCACATGCATCTCTGTCCCTCAGTAGATTGAGGACTCTGCGCCCTCATCTGCTCCAAGGATCCAAGATTGCACACCTTGATATTTCAAATATTTAGGACTCCACATCCAAATCTTTTTATTATAGATCCAAGACTCCATGTCTTTATCTTTCATGGATTTAGGACTCCATGCCCTAATTTCCATGACTTCTCATCTACTCTGCTTTGAAACTTCATGCTTCACCTAAAGGCACTAATTTTGAGCTCATACCCATGTGATGGTTCATTGGTAACGTCATGTTCCAAGACCAAGAATTATGCATGACTTCTTGAGTCATTTTGGTTTTGAAGAAATGACTTCCATAGTCATTTATAATTTGAACGTCCTTATTTGCAAATAACCACGTCCCCTCCCACATCCTGCTCAGTACAATATTGAATGTATATAATCATAAAAATCATGTATCATGACTTACATAGTCATTTATAATTTGAACATCCCTATTTATGAATAATCAGCCCCCTGCCACATCTTGCTCAATGCAATATTAAGCATTTATAATCATATAAATCATGTATCATCCATAAATCATAATTAACCATATGTTCCACATAACCATGAGCATCCATGAATCTATGTGTCTCACTCCTGGATCACCATCCATGTCATACACCTAAGTCCAAACTAGGATACCAAAAGAGAAAACAATGATAATACACACTTAAACAAAATCAATCTTTATCATAATCATGTAGCAACCATGTGACTTAAAACTAGGTCTATAGCATACAAGCATATACATAAGTCTAACATGCATAATATTTATTTCACTTCATCAAAATCACCTTCTCCAAGTGTCATCAAAGCTATATCAACAAGAAGGAACACTACAAAGTCGATGCCATCAAATTATTGTATTCCAAGGTGTTGTTTGTATTCTTGTTGAAGTAAATCTTTTATAGCAATTAATTTAATAATTGATAAAAAAAAATTAATACTTATTTAAGTATAATTTTATCTGTCTTTTTTTTTTAATTTTAATAATGAAATAAAGATGGTACATTGTATTTTTTTCAAATATATATTAAATAATTTTTTAAATTTTTTAAATATACATTAAATTACTCTATATCCATCTTAACTATGGACCTATGAATTGTCAAGAAAGACCAAATTCCTTGAGGTGAAAACTTCTTTATTGAGGAAAAAAGCTTGAAGAAAGGTTTGTAGCTTGAGAGATTTTTTATCCCTCTTTACGCTTGACCATCCGGGGTTAAGATGAATTTGGGCTAGTTTTAGTTAGTATGATTATGAAAACATTGTTGAACATCTAATTATATTTATTATTTTAAATATGCTAAATATGTCTAAGATTAATCTTGTCATTTAATTTTAAATTTTCTCACACTAGTACAAAATGGCTAATTGATTACTAAAAAAATGACTAAAATTTGTATATAAACAACAATTTTTTAGTCGGTGACCAATAGTAGCTAATTTACAGTATCTTATAACACGACCAAGTTTTAGTTGTTTTTAGATTAGTCATTAATTTGTTGTCTCAATTTTATTGTCCAGTAGTATATTTAGTCATTAATTTGGTCATTAATTTAGTCATTTATTGCTGCAATTAATGACCAAATATAGAAAAATATATATTACTATATGATTATCCGAAAAAACCAATTAATGACCAAAATGTTGGTCGTGTTATAAGATACTATAAATTAGCTACTAATAATCATATACATGGAAGTTCTAGTCATTGTTTGAAACCAATTAATGACCAAAGAAATATGACTAAATTTCGGTCGTGTTATAAGATACTGTAAATTAACTACTAATAGTCGTATATATGCAAAATTTAGTCGTCATTTGTAATCACAAATTTATCATTTGCAGTAGTCATTTAACTTTTTTTGGTAGTTTCATATTCATTACATAAACGACTAATTTAGTAGTTTCTATTTATTTCATTTAATTTAATTAATAATCATTATAAACGACTAATATAGTCATATATTCATTTTATTTGTGTTCATCATTATTCAATATAAACTACTAATTTAGTAGTTTTAGATTGATTTTGTGTTTATTATTAATCAATATAAATTAATGAGTAGGATTTTGAGACTAAATTTAAAAAAAAAAAATGTCATATAATGTGCATGTTCATCTAATATGAAAACACAAAGTTACATAAATTAATTACAATACTAAATAACTTCAGGTGCAAATATAAATAATTTCAACCACATAAATTTCATTATATAAAATTTCAATTATTACAATATGAGTTTCCAACTTAATATTGGTTGGACTACAATTTACACATGAAATATTGTTTTATCATTTCAAAACATTATCGTTATCTTGCCAAAGCATTGCAAGTGAATTCACCAACTCTAAGACTTGACCATCAATCTCTATGTGTGTGTCTTATGCAAGATATTGGCTCTAAGGGTATCACTAGACCAGTTCTCTTCTCTCTCTCTCTCTCTCTCTTTGCATTTGTCGCTCCAGTGTAATTGTACTCCTCTTTCTTCAATTCGTGCTTCTTACCATCAATACTGAGTTCCTCTCCTGAAAACGAAAAAAGATACAATTCATAGTATAAGAAATGAAAGATGATCAATACTTTAATATAAACTGAAGTAGACTATAAAATATTTATGTAACATATACCTCAACATCAGCAATGTCAATGCCATTTTCCCCCATAAAACAAGAAACTCGACCAAGTTTTCTTCAGTTGGGAAATAGTGGCCACTATGTGGCTAGATGACCTGTATAAACAAAAAAAATAAAACATCACCATAGAAAATAACACCTTAGGAACTTAGTATTCAACCCTCAGAGAAAACTTAAGCAAAAACATGTCAGAGAAAACTTAGGCACAAACATGCCAGCTAAGTTACATGTTAAAAAGTTGAGGTTGTAGATAACTTGTTAAAAAAAATAATAAGTGTGATGTTTAATCCTTGTCATTTTATTCGCAACAAAATTTCATTCTCCAATAGATGAACTTGGTCAAGTATATAGACAACCTATGGTTGCTCAAATAACCACATGAAAGTAAACATTTGTAATAGTCATGATTTTAACACAAAACAACTAAAAGCATTTCAATTAATATTGTGTATTACTAAACTCATCTTCAAGCTTTGGATGTTTTTTAAATGGACATGATACCAAGTATTTTCAATTTCATAGTTAAAAGACGAACTAAAATCAAAAGAAACATTCAGAATACAATTAAATAATAAAGAGGGATATCATGGAATGAACATTGAAATTACAAAAAATTGTTTACTTATCCACCAGTATCTTGTCTAGCATTCCTAAAACATTTGCTTGCCCAAAATAACCATGAGGTGAAAGAATCACAACATTTAAAACCATAAGAATCCCTTCTAGAAACATTTCCAAAGTCGATGGCTCAGGTACCAAAAGGATCTCGAAGAACGAATGAATCATATCCAAAACATGCTCTGCATTGTCTCCCCATCCTTTTTCCAATCCCATTTCCTGTAACCTACCCACACTAGAGTCAAGTAACAATCAAATGAAAGTTATGTGGATGGTCCATGTAGGAGTTGTACAAGTGGCAAAGTTCAAGATGACCAATAGTAGACCTTGCCAATATAAGGAAAAAAACTACTCAAGGAGAACATCAGGACTGTGAACAAACATACCAAATAGTTAAGCAGTTGAGTAACTAAGTACAAAGTAGTTATAGAGGAAAGAAGGAAAACTACCATGAGTCATTTTAGTAGTTACACAAAACTAGATGTGACAAGAGAGACAAAGATAAAAGAAAGTGCATTGTGCAAACTATTACCCATCGAAGTGGGTGATTCTATAGGAGAAAATTTCTCTCTCATTCTTCACATCCAATCGGCCAACCATGCAACATCTGACAACCACCACTAGATGACAACATGCCACTGTATCTCTGCCACCTGCATCAGTCACATACATTCTCACCCATCCACCAAGAGCACATGAACAAATATATAGGAGTGTAAACCATCTATATAATTATGATTATTTTCAAATAATTCAAACCCAATGTTCAACCACCTTGTAGGACTCATCAACAAGATATTATTTAGGAATACAAATTTGTAACAGAACAATGTTATGACAAACCTAGTGAAGGAAACAAATAATTCCTATTATAAATTTTGGCCTTATGTTGAGATAAAACTATACCAAATATACATATTATTTCCTAATATTATAATACCATAAGAAATTTCAATACATACTATTGTGTTGTACTAGATGAAGTGAAAGATAATGAGATCAACCAAACCCTTCTAAAATTGTGAGAGCAAATTCTTTTAGTGGAGCCATTGCAGCACAACACTGTAAGAGAAACAAATCAAGCTCGCAGTTGTCATCACACCTGCAAATAAATACCAAATAGAATTTGTAAATTTGTTAAACATGGATCATAATATCTCTTTGCAACCTTAAATGTCAAAATTTACCATGTGAATAATATATCTATGTAAATGAAAAAGAAAACCCTTTGACTCACCAACAAATGTAATGGTAGTATTCAAAAAGAACGAGTGACCATTTTGTTGCCACGTAGTTGAATGCACCTATGCACAAAACACCTGCAGCTGCAATGGGTGCTCCATTACAAATTTAGAAAAGACACATGGGTGGCATTCCCTTAATAGTTTCTTGAAAAAATCCTGACATCTTCTAGAGAAAGCTGCTACCAAATTCTTGTCTTTTAGCTTTGATCGATCAAGTTCAGCTGTGTACAACTCCATGGATTTATTTAAAGATAAAGAAAGCATTCAATGCAAAGGAATATGGAATGATATATCTTGTTGACTAACATCATAATTGATCATGAGCCATTCATCTAATATAAGTATACTTGAACTAACTAGGTCCATGGCTCTCCTAGATCTTCATTATCAACTATACAACTTTCTATCTCACTAACAACATGAGAATTATCTCTTTCCATTAGCAATGTTCTTCTTGTTCTATCCCCATCAAACTCAGGCTCATAATATGACACAATTCGACACGTGTGACCCAAAAGTTCTCTGAACATCGGGCCTCCTCTTCCAACATTTGTGTCTATATCAGTTCTTGGAGTAGGCTCAATTGAAGTCAATGAATGTATAGTTTTGTTTAAAACTCCACCGCTACCCCTCCAATGTATTGGCTTTTGTATCAAAGAACTTTCAGAAGACTCTGAAGGTGTAGGCTTTGGTTTTTGTTTGTTTTTTGTTATTGGAGTTGTCATAAACTTTTATGCAATAAAAAATAAGCTAGCTTAAGGCACATGCAACTAGAAATCCACCACTTATTTAGGAAACATTCATAGATTTAGGGAAATCTTCTTTTATTTTAGTATCCAATGCATTGCTTCTTCCATTCATTCTAATCACTGAACCTTCCTAATCTAACTCACCATTTATAACATGCCTATCTACATTTCTATCACCATAAAAATCATCTTGTTCTGATACCATCATCTTATTTTTTACCCATTCTACATTATCTAGTGAACCTTCCCCAATGACATAAAGTGAATATATGCAAGACTTTTGAAATTACAAGATAAATGAAGGAATCCAATGTTCTATTTCCTCCTCCCGTGAATACTTATTACTCTCCTCTACAGATTCATACCTTGCATAAAAGCCAAGAATTCGATCCATGTTTTTGAATGATCATGCCTTGCGTAAGCCCCGTATTTTCCCTCTTATATGTGGCTCATTACAAACAATATGTCTTCTATCAATCGAACACAAACTTGATTTGAAATCGGCCCTTTACTTATTTGTGAAAACAAGTATTAAGTTGTTTATACAAAGTTCCAAATAAATCAAACAATATCAACTTCTTGAAATGCTACAAGTAATTAACATCAACATAACACCCCAATATGACATCAATAATGAAATATTTGGCACCAGAACAACACCCCAATGTCACCTCAATAGTGAAACGTGCTTGTTAATATGTTTACATTGTGAACTCTTGCAAAAATAGGGAAAAACATGCCTTAAGAACCCAGCTCAAAATGTCGCTAATCTATGGTTGGTTTTGGTCAAAAATATTAAAATATTTATGTAATAAATTTGGTTAGATATTGAACAAATCCAGTAATGCAATCAATACATGAACAAAAATATACCTAAAAATCACTTGTGATAAGATGTAGAGGCTCTCACTCAACAAGCGAAAACAAGTTCTATTTTAATATTTCCAACTAACCTTTTAGATAAATAGTATGGAAGGTGAATTCACATCCATGGACAAAAAAAACATAAAAGAAAAACAAAGTTTCAAATGAATATTCCATACCCATGATAATTTTATTTGAAAAGCCACTATGTGGTTGAGATAAAAAAGTTAGTCTGCCTTAGAGTGGTCACCTGCATGTATAATTCTTGTCCCATGACATGATGACTAAAAATATGTAAGGATGATACTGTGAGGAGCTACACTAAGAGAACCAGATGAAAACAATGTATAAGAATGATTTGAAAGGAGTGCCCCATCCATAATAGATAATGTGGATGATTGTGCAAAACAACAGTAGCAAGGCACCAACATCATACACTACAAGCAGACCTATGTTAGCTGTATTTTTGGTGGGACAAGGAAATTAACACCGTAGAAAAGATCCCCTCTAAACTATAGAAGACAAAATATTTAGATCAACTTCAAAGAAGGGTTAGAAGACAAGGATGTTTGGATCAACTTCAAAGAAGGAAAACAACAAATAGAAGTATATGAACCAAATGAAACTCCTACTCCACATTTACTTTGTACAAATAGTATACACGATAATATATCTCCACAAAAGGAACAAAACATGCTACTAAATGTGGTTAAGAACTTATAAATCAATTCCAAGTGGACATCCAAAGGATGTGGAGAATTGTGGAATAGCAATATCAGGGAAGTGGCATCATCTTGTCCATAGCTGTCTTTATGTTAATGTTTGAAATTAAGGGCCAAAATTTTCAAATCGAAAATTCAAAATAATTATAATAATTTAAAAAACCTAATTCTAACATGGAAACTAAAAAGTACATCCCATGTTCTCAACTACATCATTTTCTCATTAACACTATTTCAAATGAGTTTGTGCATCACATGACTCTTACATTATTACATTTAAAAACATTAGCAAGGTAATGTTCTAAGAGAATTTTATGCCAAGGATGTATCATTAGCATACCTGTAAACCAATAATAAGGCCTCTTTCCAAGACACATGCACCCAGAAAGTTAAAACAATGCTCCACTACTACAGTAAGCTCAATATCCCCTTTATTTCCTTGAACTACACTTGAAAAAGTTAACTAGTTAACTACTCAAGGCACAAGAAAGGCTAAACTAAGGAGAAAGTGAAATTAACATTAGATATGGAAAGATCACATCACCATAAGATGCTCATCTTCTCCAGTGAAAGAGATGAAAAGTTGGTTTAGATTACCAAGTAACATGCCTAGAAGATTTACTTTCATTACAAGCCTTTGTGTTAGAATTGGTAAAGTGAAAATGTGCACAGAAAAATCGCTTAACATGAGATAATACCTATACTAATTAGTACTCTCTAGTATGGCCTCAAACACAAGAATTGTATATATTCTAATAAAAGAATTTGCAAATTCATGCTGTTGGAATTATGATATAGGTGTTGTCCTTGATGGCAACTCACATAGAGGAAAGTTCATAATGCAACAGGTTAACAGGAAAGGATTACAGAGATTGAAGAAAGAGAGTGGTTTAAGAAGTATACACTGGTTCACTTTGTCCAAGTAGCATGTACACGCAAGTCCATAGAAAAAAAGAGCATATACATATACATGCTTCTCACAAGAGGAAAAGCACGTACAGGTTGGAAAATCAATGAAATTCAAGAGGAGACAATACCAGGGGTCAATACCATGGTATTAGCCCACAATATTGAGTGGAGTAATGACTATTTGGTCCCACCTAAGAATACCACTGGTCCTAAGTGGTTTTGGTCCTAAGTATTGAGAAAGGCCAAAAACTATATGAGGAGAAGGTCATTAGGCCAGAGTGTGCAAGTGAATGGGTTTCTAAGGGATACCTCTATCTGAATTATATGTTATGTTGCAGGGGCTATGATTATGAGATGATCTGAAATATTTTGTGCACCTTCGATACAATGTTAGATTAGGATCATAAGCACCAAAATGACTTATAATTGAATGATCTAATGTTGATTAGGCTAGATTTGATTGCTTAAGGATGTTTTATTCTGTAAATGTTATGATCTAGATATGACTAAAGTCTAGAATAGCTGTGAACTTTTAAGTTAGTATTTGCAGATCTGCATGCTCATTCACTTTGGTAAAAACGAGTTTACACGCTAGTTCCGCACATCGAAGTAGTGTATACATTATGAAATATGATGTTTGAAGTTATAGTTGGTTCTGGTTGTTAATGCAGAGTTCTGGGTTCTGCTCTGTGTTCTGGTGACAATGTTCTGATTGTTCAGATTGATTGATTGTGCTTTGCTTCACTGATGATGGGTTTTTAGTGATTAATTGTATTACAGTGGTGATTTATTTTGAGCTTCAATATTGTTGATGGGTCCAGTATGAAAATTTGATGAAACAAGGCCTTCAGATTGTAGTGTTGTGTTCCAGGAGTATCCAGTTTGAAAATCTATGAAACCTGGTCCCTGGAGGAAGAGAGAAGGTTGTAGCCTTCTATAGGCCAAGGCCTATGTACTAGTAAACATATCGGCCAGTACAAGAGCGAGGGGGTTGGATCTCCCTTCCAGTAGCAGCTAAAAACGAGTGAAGGTTAGAGCCTTCTATAGGTCGATGCCTACGTACTAGTAAACAAATTAGTTAGTACAAGAGTAAGGGGGTTGTAGCTCCCTTCCAGTAGAAGATAGAGAACAAAAGAAGGTTGTGACCTTCTATAGGTGGGTGCCTACGTACTGGAATGAGTTCGTACTAGTACAAGAATGTAAACATGTTTTTCTTATATTAAAAGAAGACCGCAGAAGGTGGTTTTTGTCCCACATTGGTTTCCACCTTAAATCTTGGTATTCATGTGTGTTGCTTATGTGTGATGGTTTATTCTATTATTACTGCACATCATTATTGTTTATATGGTTAATGAAGTACTGATGCACTGATTAAAGATCAACATATGATGAATTAATTGAATCATAAGTTTGTTGGATATACGTTGGTTGCTTTAAAGACAGTTGCGTGTACACGTGAGTTAACTTCATTGAAGTAGTGTATATAAATTTGAGTATGAGATGAAAAAGCTATTGATTTGAATACTACTGATTCAACCACCCCCCCCCTGCTCTCAGTATTATTTCCAACACATACTTCAAATTTGACACTCCCCATAAATTGCAAAGAAACTTACAAAGCTTCGCTGCAACTTTCTTATGCAAAATATGTTTAGTCCTTAGTAGAATATCTAACAAGAAATATTGATGAGAACACATCAATGTTGCAATAAAATCTAGTGTACTCTCGTTGCACTAAGAAGAAATAAGAAGAATTTCTCCAGTTACAGAAGTTGTCATGTTGACAACCTTTTCATCTACCTTTTGTGCATCCCACTTCTTTGGCTTACCTTCAGCAACTCTTTCTGTAGCAAGTAACTGCTCTTTCCATTCAACTCTAAGGGCCCCTAATATAGGCTATGCAATCTTTGCATATTTTGGTGGTAGGGTCTGCACGTGGCCTGAACCTTTATGCCTAGATAAAAGCCCTTTTGATTTCCATGTTGTTTCATCTCCACAATCACAACACCCACCACCAAACCAAACCATTCTACAATTTTGAGAACAAATTTTTCTGGTGGAGCCATTGCAGCACAACATTGTAAGAGAAATAAATCAAGATAGCAACTATCATCACAGCTGCAAATAATTTCCGAATAAAATTTGTAAATTTGTTAAACATGGCACTTAACAGCTCTTTTAAACCTTAAATATCAAAATTTACCATGTGAAGAATATTTCTCCATAAATGAAAAAGAAAACCCTTTGACTCACCAACGAATGTAATGACAATATTTCGAAAGAAAGAACAAGTGATCATTCTGCTACCACATGTCTGCATGCACTTGTGTATAAAATCCTTGCAGTTGCAATGGGTGCTCCATTATGAATATAGAAAAGCCACAAGTGTGGCATTCCATCAATAGTTTCTTGAAAAAATCATTAAATATTCGATAGCAAGTAGCTTCCAAATTCTTGTCTTTTAGCTCTGGTCGATCAAGTTCAGTTGTGTATAGCTCCATGGCTTTATGCAAAGTTAAAGAAATCATTCAATGCAAAGGAATGTGTAATGGTATATCTTGTCGATTAACATCATAATTGATCATGGGTCGTTCATATAATCTAAGTACACCTCAACTTTGTACTTCTACATCTAATCAGGTCCATGTCTCTCCTAGATTTTCATTACCATACATACACCTTTCTATCTCACTAACAACATGAGAATGATCTCTTTCCATTACTAGTGTTCTTCTTATTCTATCCTTTAGACTCAGGCTCAGAATATGACACATTTCGACACATGTAACACAAAATTTCTCTGAACATTGGGCTTCCTCTCCCCACACTTATCTCTATATCAATTCTTGGAGCAAGATCAACTAAAGTCAGTGAATGTATAATTTTGTTTAAACCTCCTCCACCTTTTCCCTTCCAATGCACTGGATTTTTTTATCAAAGAATTATCATAAGACTCTGAAGATGTAGGCTTTGGTTTTTGTTTATTTTTTGTTAGATGTATTCCAAGCGACTTATCGAAATATTTTATGCATTTGAAGTAAGCCAACTTAATGCATAGGTAACTGGAAATCCACCACTTATCTGGAGAACATTCATAGATTCAGGGCAAGCTTCTTTTATTTTAGTATCCAATGCACTGCTTCTTCCAATAATTCTAATCACTGAACCTTCCTCAACTGAGCAACCACTTATAGCATGCCTATATACATTTCTATCATCATCAAAATCATCTTATTCTGATATCAACATCTTACTTTTTACCCATTCTAGATTATCTAGTGAAGCTGCCCCAGTCACATAAAGTGAATATAAGCGAGCCATTTGAAATCCTAAGATAAATGAATGAAGCCAATGTTTAGTTTTCTTCTCCCATGCTCCTCTGCAGATTCACACCCTGTGTAAAAGTGAACAATTTGATCCATGTTTTTGAAAGATCATGCCTTTCATAAACCACATATTTGACCACTTATATGTGGCTCATTAGAAACTATATGTCTTCTATAAATCTAACATAGACTTGATTTAAAATTGGCCCTTTACTTGTGAAAACAAATATTAAGTTGTTTATACCAAGTTCCAAATAAATCAGACAGTATCAACTTCTTGAAATGCTACAATTAAGTACCATCAGAATAGCACCCCCAAATGAAATCAATAATGAAATGTTTGGCACTAGAATGACAGCCCAATGTCCCATCAATAGTGAAACATGATTATTAACAATTAGTTTACATTGTGAACTCTTGCAAAAATAGGGAAAAACATGCCTTAAGAACCTAACTCAAATTTTCCCCAATCGATAGTTGATATTGGTCAAAATTCTTAAAAGCTTTCTGCAGCAAATTTGGTTAGATGATTGAATCACAATCAACAATGCAATCAAGACGTGGAAAAAATATACCTAAAAAGCAAAGAACTTATGATAAGATGCAAAGGCTCTCACTCCATGGGTGAAAACAAGTTGTAGTTTCATATTTTCAACTGGCCTTTTGGATAAATAGCCTGGAAAGTGCATTCACATCCATGGACATACAAACACAAGAGACACAAAAGAAAAACAAAGTTTTAAATGATTTTTCCATACCCATAATAGTTTTATTTGAAAAGCCATTATGTGGTTGAGATAAAAAACTTAGTTTTCCTTAGAGTGATGACTTGCCAATATAAGTTTTGTCCCATGACATGATGCCTGACAATATGTAAGGATGATCTTGTGAGGAGCTACACAACCTCACCTTTATTTTCTTTCACTGCAGTCCAAATTCATATGTGCCACTTGGATCCAGTGACAATTCACTTTCTAGGTATTACCCTAACATATGAAGGTTGAAGCACACTATTCCAAATTGGTTCCCTATTCTAATATACGTTTTCCCTTCTCTAACAAATAACTAAGAGTTGAAATCTCTCACAAATTGTGGCACGTAATTTTTTAATGCACCAACATATAAAGGAGGGAAATAAATAGTCTTTTATGCCACTCTGTCTTCATATTTTCCTTTTCAATTCAAATCCTAATATTTTCCTACCCTTCTTTCCATGAAATATATTCTCCATTATACAAAATCTCTAATAAAATACACCATATACTCTACAAATTACTCTTAAAATTAGCTCCAGAAAGAGAATTAGCATATAATTGATGAATGCAACAACCTAGCAAAGGAGGCAATAGATAGTCTTCTACACTACTTATCTCCACATTTTCCCTTTAAATTCATCTGCAACAAACAAATATATATATATCAAAAATATTGAATTATTGAGCAACGTGCTACAGGACATATGGATATCTCTATTAGATAGCAGGTAAAATCATAAATGTTAGAGATTTTATCTAATTATTGAGATATGGACATGAATCTAAGAACAATTGCAATTATTGTCAACATATTCCAATGAAGTGGAAGCTCTTAAAGTCCATCAAGGACTTGATGTACTAAAAGATAGGTGTTTGAAAGGTGACAATGATCAACAACTCAATGGTGGTTATCTAATCCCTCCTTCAAACTCCCTACTTACAAACCCAAAGCTTGCCAAAATATGTTAAAGTTTAAATGTTGAAGCAAACTCAAATGTCGATGTATTAAAAGACAAAGTTGTTTGAAAGGTGACAACAATCAACAACTCAATGGCAGTTATCTAAACCCTCCTTAAAACTCCACCTAATTACAAGCCTAAAGCTTGCAAAGATACGCTAAAGTCTAAATGTTCAAGCAAACTAAAAGGCTGATTAAAATGTTCAAATAAAAGGAGTTTTTTTGTGTGTAAACGAGGGGTCCAGATACTTAAGCTCCATGTGCTCACTTACATGAAGTAGCAAAGAATTAAGATAGGAAACCCTTCACATAATAATTATCATGAGTGAGTGAAATGTGGAGGATAGGGCTTAAACAACCTCACCTTCTAATCTTATGCATATCTATTTGATTCATTATCTAAAGAACTATATTTTGGTTGAAATGGATCCTAAATGTGGGATTAGTTGATCCATCCAAGGGTGAACGCTAGTCCTATGTGAAATTAAAGCAAGCCTTGGTGAGAGGGATAAGGTTTCAATTGTATAATGATTACAATTGTTTGTGGTTAATGGATTTGAGGTTAGGGCTAATACCCTTTATACCATAATCATTATGAGAATTCCATCAGAAGTACAGGTGGGATTTGGCTATGAGTGAAGGTTAAATATTGGTAACTTGGTTTTATGTCCTTCTATAGGATTACGAGTGCATTTTTTGGTGGAATTCTGGAAATATTAAGTAGTGATTCCTGGCATAGAGGGAATGGAAGGATGAACCTCAAGCCTCCATGACCATTTTTATAGGGAAATAGTTGGAAATGGCCTCAAATATGGAGTCTATAAATGATGGTTGGGTGCACATTGGTTCACTTTAGGCTCCCTCTATAGGTTGAGTTATCTCCCACTCTCAACCTAAGCAACACCTCTATAACTCTACCTCCTTTTCCATACATCATTCTATGGATACACCCTAAATGCTCATGTCTCAAAGCTACTGGAAGGCCCCACTAAAGATAAACATGTGGCTATCTAATTTCATACTAGCTCTACAACAATGAAATATGAAGACCTAGAGGCCAACAACTTATGTGGACCTAGTAACTAAAGCCCAAAATGGGCATTACATTTTTAATTTTCTTTTAGTAACCTAGTGTGTTTGTTGAGTACCATTTACATTATGCCAGTATGTTAAGCAGTATACCTGTGGACTTCTAAGAGGTAGATATGGATAGGCCTCCATAGAATTTTTTTGGCTACTTCAGCCTTCATCCTTAGCTAGGAATTCTAGGTCATGGTTGCCCAGGACTACATATTTTTTGTAAACTCAAGTTGTATGGTATGGCCATAGATTTTTTAATATAAACTCTACCTCCTGAACTTGAATAACACACTCTATATTTTACACTGATCTGGAAGTTTCCTTTTTTGATATCTAGTAAATGATAATGCATTTTTGGTCCTAAAAATTATTACATCACCCATTTTCTCATGACTATTTGTCACTTAGGCGAAACAACTTCTAATGGCATCTTGATAATGTAATGAGAGCACACTGGAAAAAACATCTCAGCCTCTAATTTCTTCATTCTATGGTTTATAAGCTTCAGAGTCTCACATCTGGAAACTACAATTTTGGGGGTTGAATGCTAGAATAACAAATTTTATTTTAGGTCTAGACCTTGTATTGTTGCTTGTCCAGCTGAATCGTATTTTGGACTGGTTGATGAGAATTAGTCATGGTTGTTTCAACACATATTTTTTTTTCTGATTCTGATTATATTTCTTCAGGATGGCAATATATGCATTTACTATAGCCTCATTAGATAGCCCTCCACCACCTAATCAAGGGGATATTTCTACAAACGAAAAAAAAATCATCAAAATCATCTAAGGTTTCCATTGAAGGCATAGTTTTATTTCCTATTGATTTCATTTTGAAACACATAACTTTTTCTTCAAAAACTCTATGATATATTGGGCTTGAATCAAAACTTGGGCAGTGTGTTGGAAATTCCATAGCAAATTCTAGAAACTCATATTTGGAGCAAATATGATCCTAGAGATACATTGTGCTGAGAAATTTTTCTCCCCATTGTGGCATATGTCCTTTGTATATTTTAGGCTGCAGGTGCATTAACATCCATAAGCTTTCAACCTCCACTAGGTTTGGATCAAACACAAAGATTGTTCTACTCTGGGAGCATCTTCATTTCATATACAAGGGAACCTTCAAAATACAGATTATACCTCTTGTTGTTGTTTTATTCCAAGTGAGGTGACCAGTTTATTCTGGGTAGTGCTTTAGGAAGGGCTCTTCTATTCATGTTCATAACTTCATTACATTTACCATGTTACTGTTACCTTTTATGCACATACGAGTCATTTTTTGGACAAATTCAAGTGTAAGAATGTCTCTATTGTTCTTTCTTGAAACAACCTGAATCATATATAGGAGGTCCATAAAAAAAATACAATATATGACCTACCTTCATTACATCTACCATGTTATTTTTTCCTTTTCTACACATACAAGTCATTTTTTGGACAAATTCGGGTGTAAGAATGTCTCTGTTGTTCTTTCTTGAAATAGTCTGAATCATATATAGGAGTTCCATAAAAAAAATACAATATATGACCTAGGTCTCTAGTGTTTGAGTTGTCACTAAAAGAAAAAATGCATTAGTGAGGGGTGAAAATTGTCACCATAAGCTCATTGGTGATGGTCAAAAGAGCCTTCGTCACCAAAAACTGAACGTCACCAAAGGTGGTGTCGCCAAAAGTATAAGTGCTATGGTGACATTCAAGGTACGTCACAAATAATGATTTATAATGATGGATAGTGACCGTCACCATTTCATATGAGCAATGGTGATGGACTTTAGCCTTGGTCACCAAAAAAATGAACGTTACCAAAGATGGTGTCACCAAAAGTATAGGTATTTTGGTGACATTCAAGGTTCGTCATGAATAATCATTATAATGATGGATAGTGACCATCACCATTTCATATGAACAACAACAATTTATTGTGATGGGCCTTTCATTATCGTCACTGTTGATGCATATATTTGGTGACGTTCATTGACCCTCACCATTTCATATTTTGGTGAGGGTCAAAAAGTGTCATGATAAACACATTGGTGACATTCAAGGTCCATCACGAATAATGACTATAATGACAGATAGTGACTATCACCATTTCATATCACAACATTTATTTATGGTGATGGATCTTTCATGGTCGTCACTATTGATGTGTATATATGGTGGCATTCGTTGGTCATCACCATTTCATATTATGGTGAGGGTAGAAAAATGTCACCATAAGCTCATTGGTGATGGTCAAAAGAACCTCTGTCACCAAAAACTAATCATCACCATTCCATATCAACATCAAGGTGTGATGGAATCGAACCACCAACCTATTGCTTGTTAAGCAGATGCTCTTCCATTGAGCTAGAAACCTTTAAAAAAATAGAATTTAAAAAATTAGAGCTTGAAGCTTTATAAATTGTAAATTCTACAACTTTCAATAAATTATAAAAAATAGAAAAGTTTTGGCAAATCTTTTACTAAACAAGCAAAATAGCATTGACATTGCAAGTCCCTACCTAATGGTTATGGACGTTATGAAAAGTGGGTAGAGGGAAAAATAGTTACGTATAAAAAAACTCAATATGTTCAATTGAATACTCAATTAGAAGTGAAACTTTGAAAACATTTATAGCCTATAAATGACCTATAACTACCAATTGCACAAAATGTAAAGGAAACATCGTAAATGAAATAGAATATGGAAGAAGAGAATTGATGAAACAGATGCAATATGTTACAGTTTGAGTGAAAAAAAATTCTAAATGTTGGTGTTGTTGGGTGACTTTTTATATCGGGGACCTTTGTCTTTTCTTTATCACGCAAAAATTCAAATAAAAAATTAGAAATTTTAGATATTTGAATGATATCTAAACTTCTATGAAAATTTAACATGGATCTCCAGGGACCATGAACCACTAGATTATATTAAAAAAAACAGCCAGAGACAATGACCAGGGAAACATGTAATTTAGAATGGAGTGGGTTATTGTAGGGAAGGAACAGAGCTGAGGTGACAACTCCTTAGCATCGGTGACCCCTCCTCCCATGACCCGATGGGATCCATCGAATGCCTCCTCCTCCTCCACCACCCTACTCCCCTACCCACACCCTTTGCCACCCTCCTGTTCTTTGTTCCACATTAATCGTCCGAAATTGGAGATTTTGAACATCACGAATTTTTTCTTTGTGCTTACGGTGGACCATTACACTTTCCCTAATCTACCAGCTCCAAAAGGTATTCCATCATGGTTTCACAGAGAATTAACCTCTCTAGAAATTATAGATGCATGCAATCTTACAACAACACATGTTAGCATATTTTGATGTGAACATTTAGCCATTAACTTCAGGGATCGACATAGAATGAAAAACTAGGATTTATACTTACAAGAATCTTCAAGGACAATTTTGAACAATTTGAACCTGGGAACTATGAAAAGTACTTATTTTACAATTTTAATTCCATGTTTTCTCTTACATGAACTTATACATTGGTTGATAGAACAACCTCAACAACCAATTCTAAATATTTCCAAACAAATGACAACGTGCAATTTCTTGCATTAAAATTGCAACAAAAAAGTTCAAAAATAAATTTCACCTTCTGCTACAGATTTAATGAGAAGAGTGCAAGAGTTTCTTTATCTTGTTGCAATATACTTCAAAAGGCACTCCATGAACATAGTTATGGTGCATTTGCCATTTTTTTTATTTTTGCCAAAGAACTATTCATTTATAGGCAAAACTTTGGTTCTTTTTGTGGGATATAACTCTTTTTCTAGCAAGAGAGATACCAACTTTTCGAATCACATCAACTCATCAAAACTTGTAATTTTTTTTCAAGAAAGTCACTAGCTCTTGTTGTAACACAAAACCAAATCAGTATAGTTTAGAGAAACATTTCAAATTAAGATATTTAAGAGCTCTTAACCATAAGTTTCTAAGGCTCAAGATGATATCCAGGTAGTGACTTTGGAGTCCTTATTATAGTTGGGAGAAGATAAATCTAATGATTTGCATGCAGTTTGGTAGTTAAACATCATGTTGTAGATGGAAAAAATTCATTAAATGTAGTAAGTTCTACTTTCATACTTTTTAGAAGCCCACAACACTTAATAAAAAAGTTCTACAACTTGTAACTAATCAAGAAGATGATAGTTCGATGCTTTTCTTTTGAAACATTAATTTACAGAAATAAATAATACATCAGTTTGGCAATAATACATTAGTTTGAAACATTAGAAATCTATGTGTGGACATCATTTTGATGAAAACAACTTTCAAACAAAGCAGGGATTATTTGGAGTCTCCAAGTTATAGTCTTATAGATTGTTATAAGTACATCTTAACAACTCTAGTCCTTTAAACATGGAGAAAATTGCACCTTGGTTTCTTTTTTATTGCTTTTAATGCTTAATAGATCTTGAGTTAAGATGAATCTATACTAGTGTGGAAACAACACATCACTATTGATATAGAGTCAAGGAAATCATTCAAGATAGGGAAAGACTTACCATCAAACATAATAGAATGCAACCTGCTTCTACAAGAAATATGGAGTACCACCATTGTAGGCATTGAAACTTTGGTCCATCAATGAAAAGTATAGGTAGTCCCGTATCTGCAAACAATGCTCCAAAATTTAGATATTTTATAAAGATATCAAATCAACTTTGTGTCACAAGCAAATATCAAATTTAAATTACAACAAATTGAAGCGAATTTTATTGAAAATGCAACAACAGGTTTGAGGTTTAAGTGAAATTGATTCCAAGTAATGTGATATTGTATAGATACAATTTCCAAGAATGGGATAAATGAATGCAAATACTAGGAGGATGGAAAGAACCAGAATAGATAATGAATGCCACAGATGCAGCTAGGGCAACACTGTGGGCAACCCAACCTGGCCAAAAACAGCTATGAAATCACTCCAAGTGTTTCACAGCCAATATGAGAAACAAACATATTGTATCTCTACATATGAAGTTCAAAATCAAAGTTGTCAAATTTACAAAATGCTCAAAAAGAGGCTTGATTGACTATTTCTTGTATTAGATAGTTTAATCTAGCATTGATTTTACATGAGAAATTCAGTATGTTTACAATAATTTTAGAGTTGGTGTTTAAGTTTGAGTTTAAATAGATCACTCTTGGAATTGTGATTTCTACTTTCTTTGAGATATTGCTCAAAATAAAAAAAATGGATCATAAATGTTTAAAGCCTGCCTGTGCTACCAATGAGGTTGGAGCAGTAAACAACACAACACAAAAAGCACCAAAGGGAGAAATTTTCAATTTCAGCCCTTTGGGTGCAAACATAATATCTATGAGTTCCATGATTACCATTGCTACAAATGCCCCTGCACGTATCAATGGAATAAATTGAGCCAATCTACTAGATTTTAGGCCCCAAGAGAAAAGCACAACTTTGACAATACTGACTGACTTGGACAATGAACCTTCTTTGATTCACAAAAGACAATATATCATCTCTTTGAATTTCAATATGACCTTATATTTAGGAAAAAATTAAGGAAACTTACCAATGCAAGACATCAACTTAAATCACCTTATGAAATAATTCTTGCTTTTTCCTAGAGTGAGTAGAGATGTGTGTGCTTCGTACTGAATATGTAAAGCATTCCTTAAGTGACAATGAATAAAGGGAGTGGCTAGTATTTTTTATCAGATTTTTCCTCTATTTTGTCAAGTGAAAAGCAAACATCTTTATGTAAATAAGCTTCAATCTGATTTAATCCAATTTGCCTCATCCATGAGTCGATACTTGGTTCTAAAATTGAACTTGAGTTTTGTCCAATTTGTGGTGATCCTAACCTAATATAATAATTAATGTTATTAAGTGCATCATCCCAAAAGACAGGGCTACATGAGCAGCAGTAAACTAGCAAAGATATAAAACATGAAAAAACATTTAACATGATGTCATAGATCTTAGTGTTAGTATTTGAAAATTTTCTTTATAATCCCTTGAAGTGTAACCCCCTTGTAATTTGGGAGCAATCCTCCTCCTAAATAATATTTTATTTATACTTTCCATACAAGAAATTGTTTTGGATATACTTGATATTATGGGCATATATTTAATACTTGAGAATTAGATAGCAAATCACTACATAATGAATAGAACATGGAACTTTTCACCTAGCTAACATGATTCTAGAATCTAAAACAAACAATGATTATTCAACTAGCCAAGAAGGACAAGCAGATGAAGGCTAGAATCATTTCGATTGAATTAGTAGAAAATTTGAGGTGAAGCCTAGAGTGGCACATCATGCATGCATGGTTGACCTCCTCAGCCACTCAAGACACTTGAATGGAGCATATGTGATATTGTCAAACATTTATGCTACTTCTATGGGATGATGTAGTCAACATGAGAAAGCTAATGTTGGATAAGGGAATTAGAAAAAAGGAACCAACATCTCATTTTCACAGATAATCCTAGTTGCTGCTAACTTAGGATGTTTTTAAATATATCATGGAAACTCTTCGACATTGTTCTCTAGTTTCAATGATAACACACCCTCTTCATTTGAATGTTTCCTCTATAAAACCATGGAGAGGAGAGACATGGAGGAGTTACAACTTTGCATACTTCCTCAACAACCCTCAAGGTGGCTGGAAATAGATAATCGTGATAAGCTCCAAGCATTGGAAAAATCTTGGTTGAAGCCTTATGTTGTAAAATATGAACCCATCAGGCAAGTCCTAGGCCAAGTTTTGGACTTCGTTGAGGAGTTTTGGCGAATTTCGAAATTAGCTCAAGTTTTTCTACAATGTTTGGTTATAGAAAATCAATGGAGAAAAAAAAAAAAGGCATTTTCAGGGAAACAAGCCAGCCTAGTGGAGGCCAAAAGTTAGGTTACTAGTTTGAAAACAAGAATTTCATTGTCAAGCAAATTGGATGGAGGGGCCAACAAGGGAACATGACAAGTTGTTGCCTCAGGCTTCCATAGTTTTATGGGTTTGTTTGTCTATATTCTAGGTGGTTTTGTGGTTAGAGAACCCTAGAGAAGTGCATGATTTGGTTCTACAGTGAATTCTTGGAGGCACTATAATTGTTTTTGGTGGGATTCTTTCTTATTCAATTAAGGGCTATGTCATGACAAGAATTAGCTGAGAAGGCGATGAATTCCATGGATGTTATAAGGATTTGACAAGAGGCTACAAGGTCTGGGAGACTATAGAATTACATATATGATTTTAATTGATACTTCAAATGTGACCAAGCTTAAAAATCAAGATGGTTCTGGTGCAAAAGGTAAAAAAAAACAACAGAAGAAAAAAATGGAGACCTTTTGCACCTCTAGAAAGTAGTTCTACACTGCCTCACATCTATTTGAGCTATTGCAAAACTATCATATATGCCTGAAAATGGGAGGAACATGATCACAATATTATTTTTTTTCCCTTTATTCTCTTCATTTATGAATTTTATGGCAAGTAAAATCATCATTTTCTTCTTTTATTTGAGCATTATATGGAAGGCTTCATGTCGTTGTTTCACAAGGTGCCAGAATTTCTTTTCAAGAGAAAATTATTAAACATGCCCTGATTAATAGGTCCTACTGGATCTTATTACAACTAATACTTAAATATATCATTCCATAAATTCTCCTCCTTCCATATTGTAAATTGAGTAAGTGGGTTTTCTATATTTTATTTCCAACCAAATTTTGTGCCTGCCCCTTGGTGCTCTTTTCAATGTGTAAATGCATTGTCTAAGTGTTTGGTGTCAAGTTCTTGGAGGTATAGATCGATCAAAGCAATTTGGCATGGATCAATCGATATACTCATATGTAAACGACATGCTCAATTTTTTCTGGTGGGAACATGGAACATAATAAATCTCATTCATTAGATTGATGGGGCCTTCTCACCTATCGCATATGAATTGATAGGGGCCTTCTTGGAAGATTTCTATCTCTTCCGGTGGTAATATTGGAAACTCACATGTCATTACAGCAAACATAAAAGTGATATCACAAAAGGTAATTTCATCACTGAAACCATGTCACTGCATTCATTGCATTACATAGATGTAATGGTTAACAACACCTAGTTCCTTCCCCGAGGGTTTGTTATCTTTATCTGTCAGTCTAATCGATGAGTGATTTTGTAAGAAATATATTTGAGATGCTAGGTAGACCGTCTAGAAAGCTTAAGGTATTGGAAATATGCCTCCACAATTGAAACAAGGTCGAAAGAGATGCCTGATATACTTGAAGACTTCTTGAACTTCTTAGAATTTCTAATTTTTGGAATGGATGTGAGCACTTCAACATTAGAAAAGCAGCATTGAATGAAGAACTTTAGTTGCCCAGGTAACGGAATTTTTATTTTTCTTATTTCAACTCAAACTAGGGGGTTGGAATCAATTTTCCAAGTGCATATACATGTATTATATATTATCTACATTTTAGTTATTTATGAGCTCAATCATGATCTCACAAGATAGGCTAAGAAAAAACAGTGATTGTATTTCAATTGATAAGAAAGTATTCTGTTGAGAAGAGAAAATTGTAGCAGTTGGGAACAAAGATGGATTTGGAGAAGCTAGTGATGAATCTTTGTAAAAATGAAAGTTTAAAGAATTATCTAGATCACAAAGAACCTTTGTGTTTGTGGAGACTGCCACAATACCCCCAAGTTCATCTCCAAAATTGTCAAGTGAAAAATTATTGTGAGGTATTATGTTCTTGTGCAATTACTAATAATGGAAGACCATGTAGAAATGTTGTTTATGATGTGAGCAGAGTTCATTGTACAAATATCAATGGTTCAAGATATTTGGTAATACAATACCCCAACTAGGTTTCATTAGTTTATTGTATTAACCAAAACAGGTTCATCGGTCTATGAAGTACATGTGACATTCTAATAGCTCACTAAGGGTGTTTGTACTACATATTTCTTCTACTCAAGGAAAAAGGTCTAACAAATATAAATCTGATAATAGGTAAATGAAGTAGGTGATGGGCCCTCTAAGAAGTGAGGAGTCTTTTGGAATAGACACTCATTTACAATAAACAAGGTACAAGAGTCCATTTCCAAAAATGGGAAATAATTCTCTAACAGGTGCATTGGCCAAAATGTTTGTAAGCATTGCCACATCATTTATTTATACTCCTACTAAGTGTGTGTTGATGCATCTAAAATCATAGCACCAACATTAGGGGATAACCACTCAGCCCGGACCTTAGTAAAACTCTTTTTCTGTTTGGGATGGTGGCTCTGGTTGGGGGTTATAGGACCAGTTTCCCAATAATGTGTGGTTTAATGAATGAATGTTCTAAAATGTATATCGGAAATGGTAGATGGTTTAATCTATGACTTTAAAATATACAAATATACCTATATAACCCAAGTAGTCTTAATAACAATGTGATTCTTGATAATTCCTATCAGACAAACAATAATATAGATGATTTTCTTATCCACAGAAAGATGCATTTACATAATGATTACTTTGTTTAAGAAATTAAACAAAGTAATTATAAAAACATATCACATGACATCATAATATTTATCACTGATATATATCTCTAATGTAACAATTCTAAATCATTCAGAAGTGACTCAATATAGAATTGCTTGAACTGTGTGAATACATCAACAATAGAAAATTAAATGAATTGTTAATTAAATCAAGACAAAAAAAACAGTGATAGAAATACCGCATGCATTTGAGTCTTGATATGTAAATAACATTCCGGTTCCACCTCTTTATTCTAGAAACTTCCAAGAGATACAAAAATGCAAGTCTTGAAAAAAATTGTTTCACAAAAATTTGAAACCTTAATCCACTACTCATAAAAAAAATAAATTTAGAAGTGCAGAAGTGCAACTTCTCAAGTCTAGTTTTTGTACAAATTGAGGACCCCTTCTTCAATAACATAAAAGAGTTTATATAATAGAACTAAAACAAATTGTCAACAAAAATCGCTTAGAGTTGTTGGAACTGTAAACATTAAAACCTGGGATTTTAATTGCAAAAATAGTAGTGCGATTGCCTTTGAAAAGATTCATTATATCTATTTCTGCTCATGTACCCGCAACTGACAAATGAGAGCATGTTTTGAATTTCCGAAGGATGACTCATCCTTGAGTGTAGTTGTCTCGTGTACGTGGCATCTGAAACCTCAGGAACCATGCGATCAACAGTGTCAGTAAAGCATTTGATGGTCATCTTTTGACTATGCGGCTTGACCAAAAAGGACCAAAATGCATCCCAAGTAAGGCTTTGTACTCTGCTGATTTGTTCTTCTTTGGTGGCCAAATCATGCTTCTATTGATTTTCTAACATTTTTGCCTTTGGTAGCTTCCCATGGGAACAGTCAAAAATCAAATTGACTCCATATAAATTATCATTTACTAGCTCTATCAGTGCTATGGGGTAAAATGCACAGTGTATGTAAGATGAAAACTACCCTCAAAGGCCTTCCTGGGACCTTCAATAGACTATAAGATTATCTGTAGAAGCTACCAAGTTATGCACATGTTCATCTATCAAACATAAATTGACAAGGTATGGAAAGAGGATCACCTTTAGTTCCTTCTAGATTTGTTTGGAGATCTCTATGCAGCAAGAAGAACTCCTTCAAGGTCAGCTCCAAGACAATTCCTACACAAAGGACAAAGTAAACCAATCATAGCATACGCTCCTAAAAACTAATGTAAGAATGCACAATAAACATATATTAGTGTATAGCTTAACTACTCATCTTGAAAAGCATTAGAATGAGCATATAGATGAACAACATTACCGACACTATGGAGTAGGGAACACAACTGCAGTTCTATATTTATAATGCGAGATTGATTACAACCATCTGTTGTATCAGCCTTCATTTGCCCCTTCTTCCTCTCTCTCTCCCCCTCTTTCATCTCACTTCTTCAAGTGTATGACAATTTCACAACATCTTAATGGGCTATGCTTCCAAATGCTCTGTCCCCTTTCACAATGGCCCTCTCGCTGCTTATGTAGCAATTGAATTAGGGATGCCAACCTCCTCCTAGAGTTCATTAGGGAAAAAGCCATGAACCTGCCACATTTTCGAGCTTTTTCCCATTTGCCTTCATTCTTAGATTGAAATTTCTCCAAATATCTCGATTTTTGGAGTTTCCTTGCTTGTCTTGAGCAAATCTAGGGATAAATATCTAGATATTTCTGAGGGAATTTGTTGGCTTGACCCACTGAACTACTCTTAGGTTCACTAATGCTCCCCCTGGTTTAACAACTTGAGTTAGCAGGGTGACTAACGCTCCTCTATGCTTGGTAACAAGCTTTATAAAGCAGGTTAGCAATGTGCAAAGAGCGTTAGTGTGGAATCAAGGCCTATAATTGTATTCTTTGCTTCAGTTATCTTGTCTTTCACCTCTGAGTTGATGAGGAGGTCATTTTGTCCTATAACAGATGGCCCCTAAAGTATGAGATCAAAGGCAGAGACGACAACTGAAATACTTTAGAAAAAACTGTAATTTTCTGTCAAAATTTCTGTAGAGAGAGAGAGAGAGAGAGAGAGAAGTTTCGGGTGGCAAGGAAAACCTGATACAACAAATATACATATATATATATATATATATATAAACTGCTAAAATCATGTCTTGAGTCAGGCATTCCCATGCTCAGTAGTTATGTCAGAGTAATTTTCTCTTCTAAGATATAACAATGCCAGCCGCTAATAAGCACAAAGCAGATCCATTGTTATAATAGATCATCCTGAAATAGTTGTCTCCAAACAAAAATATCTGCAGCTGAGGAGAGGAAACAAGGTTGAGTGATGCAAGCCTCTACCCAAGGTCTTGATTTCCGCTTCACCGAACAGCATAGATCGATACATGTGATAAGATGTGTTGATGTCGAGCATGCACGAAATCATCTAATTACCAATCAATAATGGAGACCGTTAACAGATGCAAGGAAGGCCACCGATAATGATGATGGTCTCCAAGATGCACAGTGCAAACTAGCGAGTGTGAAAGATTTATTTGTCGTCGACCACTCATAGAATCACTTAACCAGAAGCCAATAATGAAAACCCATGATCAAACACAAGGTAACCTACCACTGATGTCTAAAAGTACCAAGGCACTGAATGTATTTCTGGGTTATTTTCCTAGATAGAGTGTTGAAGTCGATAGGAAGAAACCTATCGAAAGGTAGGCAATGACATGTCCTACATCAGTCGACACGAAATCGAGCAAGAATGATTTTGTTTTTTGAGGAACCTTTTGAGCATTTGGGTCTAAACAATGGAGGACATGATGAAAGGATATGTATGATCGATTGATAGAGGAAACAAATGGGGACCCTTGAACAATAGAAGGCACAACAACGTTTTTAACCAGACAGCACTAGACACATGAACACTACAGAGTGTTAAGATATGGAGATGGAATTACATTAGGGTATATAGGCTAAAACTCATAGGTTGGTAGGGTTCATATTGAGAGGCTATCAAAATGAAGGCTTATCTGAGGGATTGCCATGTTCAAGGGAACGATTGCTGCCAAACCACGCTTTCAAATATGGGATATAGTTGTATTGTCCACTTTCCCTGTCTGATCTTTTAATGAGTCCAGATGGGTAAACTCATCGATCTTTTCATGTTTGAAGAGTCTGAAAAGGATCACAAAAAGAACGACTCTTTGCCTTATCTGATTAGTTTAATGAGTCTAGACAAGCAAACTCGTCGATTTTTTCATGTTTTAAGAATCTGAAAAGTATTGTAAAAAGAACGACTCTATATCTTATCTGCGTAATTTAAAGAGTCCAGACTAGACAAATCAATGGTCTTTTCATATTTAGAGAGTCTAAAAAGATCATAAAGAGTGACTCCATGGTTGTCCCTTTGTCATAGTTGTTAACCGGGTGTGACAAAAGGTTAATAGTATACCCGGATCAGTTACTTTTCCATCTTTTAATCTATTGAACCCGGATAAAGAGAAACCTTTTTTTAGTAGATGTTGACCTCATTTTGTTACGAGTACGAAGTGACGGGCTAAACTCGTGTTTTGTCATGAATTTTTAACGAGCCCAATAACAAAAACTCGAGGATTTTTAGTTTAACGATCAAGAAAAGTACCTAAAAGAATGCTCGGGTCATCTTTAGCAAGTTTAATGAGTAGCAAGACATAGCTCGGGATTTTTTCAGTTTAAAGAGAGAGAAAAAGCGCCTGAAAAGAATGCTCCTTTGGTCTTTTTCAATTTATGAGCTAGAAAAAGATCAAAAAAGAGTTGCTCAAAGCATCATTGCATGTATTTAACAAGTGCAATGATGAAAACTCAGAGATGTTTCTTATTTTTTAAAGAGCAATAAAATATCACAAAAGAAGCGCTTTATCCATCGTCACAAAGATTTAACGAGCTTAACAATGAAAACTCGGAGATGTTTATATTTTTTAAAGAGCAATAAAATATCCCTAAAAGTGCTCTATTGATCGTGGTACATGTTTAACGAGCCCCACGACAAAAAACTCGAAGATGTTTATATTTTTTAAAGATCAATAAAATATCTCCAAAAGTGATCTATTATCTTCATTGTAGTAGTTTAACGAGCCCAATGAAGGAGACTCGAGGTTTTCCGAATTAATGAGCAAGAAAAATACCATAAAAGAATGCTTTATCTTTCTCGATCTCATGCTTGACATTAGAAGGGTCTATGCCATGAATTTCCTCATAAGACCAAGGAAAAACATCGTAGAAGTCCCTAAATGGGTAGGTGAAGCTCACAATTTCCTCAGGATTGTGATTGGCTCCACTCTGTATGTTTTCCATGATTCCTATCATGACAGAAATATCGGGGAGCAATGTTTGTGAAATATTTCCCCTGTTTCCTTCCGAGTCCAAAAGTTGGATAGTCTTATATGGTGAGGAAATGATTTCATGTGCATCAGGTGACAAGATTTGAAGAGGCATCATGTCCAAATCAGATATCGAAACATGATGGTGTGAATCCTCCTAAGGTCACTCTTCTAACCTGTGATCTCTCTAATAGCTTTGTCCATCGGTAGGACTTGATTGAGTGGATCAAAAGAAAGAGCAGATATGGGAGGGGCAGTGGTACCATTGACCGAAACCAAAGTGACCAGAGATATAGATGCAAATTGAATGGCTTGGTAGGCCGATTCAGCTGGTGACAGTGGAATTTTCTCTCTGTATGTGTCAATGTCTGAAGGAGCCAGTAGGATCCATGGATTGGTCTATTCATGAGGAATAGATGAAAGCATATTGACCATCTGTGAAACCTTCGGTGGCTGAAGAGGAAAAAAACCCATGAGGGAAGAAGCCTTCAATAGACCAGTACCTAAACTGACATAACTATCAGTTCCACCTCCTACTAGGGGTACGGAGCCACTTGGTAATGGTGAATATTCAAGGGTTTAGAAAGACAACTAATCTACTGTAATAACCTTTCCATCTAATGGAAATTGGATGGTGCGAAAGACAGTAGATACAACGACCATCATGGTATATGTCCAACTGTGACCCAGCAAGAGATTATAGTCGAGTTTTCTGTCCATGACTTCTATGTCCACCATTACGATTTTCCCACTCAAAGTGATGGGGAACTGGCTAAGTATCCTTTTGGTATAAAGGTGTGACCATTGAAAGCTTTCAGGGAGTACGACAGTGGGGATAGGGTTGGAGAACCCAAGGAGAGCCAACATGAAGCCGACATGACGCAGGTCGAAGCACCTTTGTCAATGATAGTTCTGTGTATACCTTTACCTTTCGAAGTGATATGCACTTGAAATGCAAGCTAGTGGGAAAGGGGAGGTTTACACTTGTGCATGTCAAAAATAGTAGGCATGGAATCCATAGGGTAAATACCTCCGATATCCGAAAGCAAAGCTTTCCATTGGCTGGGGCATGTTTGTAATACTTCGAGTGCCAACATAGCTAACAGTGCTTGTGCTAAATCCTCTACGATATTGTAGTGTTGGGCGGCACGTGTAGATGTATTGTGCGTTGTTGAATTACAAAGTCTTCAACCGGCCTTTCGATATGTAGATCATTGGGTGGTGATGGGTTTTGACCTGAGGATGGTTCTACTGCTGGAGCGATAGGAGCTCCATGAGATTTGGCTCTTGTGGTGAGTTCTACCATTTCAAATGTGTAAATAGTAGAAGATCCTTCAGCAGCTGAAGGATGTTGTGAACCATTACCTCCCCCTGGCGTGGGTTGTGGTTGGTTGGCAACGAGATTTTTCTTCTGTTGAGTAGGAAAAGGATTTCTAAGGATACCAGGTGCCTTACCAAAATCCCTTTTGGCAAGGTAATCTGTGCATTCTTGAAGACGCAGACAACGCCAGGTTACGTGGTCTTCAAGACAAAGTTTGCATGGATATCTGGTGCCTTTATCCTTTTCCTCATTAGTAGGTGCAGCGGCCTTCTATTTCGGGTTGGGCTGCTTGGATGACTGCTCTTCAGAAGGAGCGGTCTTTTTCTTATTCTTCTTTTTCTTACCACTGGGATTTTGTGTAGACTGCAGAGAGTTTATCGCAGTGGTAGGAAAAGTAGTCAATTTGGCAGGAGTGGAAGCATTGGGGTTGCTAGGGGCATTGGGGATTATGTCATAAAGAGTGCCAGACTATGAAGATATCAAATCTAATTGCTAGGCATGACGTATGGATTGGTCTTCTGTGACCACACCACCTAGAGCGACATCTCAAGTGATTTGTGGATGTAACGACCTACAGAACCTGTCTGTTAAGACAAAGTCATGGAGGGGAGCTTTGACTAACCTTCGCCTACATCTCCATTCATGAATATGATCAGAGATGTGGGTGGCAGTATCTTGATGAAATGAAGTGAGGAGCTTTGTCCCAATCTCATAGTGGATAGGTAGCTGGAAGTGCTTCAAGAATCCCATCGCTAAATTATCGAAGGTATTTACTGACGCGCGTGGTAACTCAACATACCACTTTGCTACATTTCCAGTAAGGGTTTGAGGAAAAAGACGTAACCAGACACTATCATCCACCATGGAGTTAGAAACACTCTAAAGATGGTAGGTGGTGATATGGGTGCCCAAATCATCCCCTTGTTTTCCATCGAACTTTGGAATGTCCATTGGTATTTTATGCGGGATTGGCAGCCATTGTAAGTTGTGGTAGATGGGGTCGTTTATCAATTTGTATAAGTTGGGAATATCCAACATTGCCGAAAATGGTAGAGAGTTGGGTGCTCCCGACTCAGACCATGGTGATGACGGATGATGTGAGGAGCTTTGTTCTCCTCCCATCATTTGGTTCCCCATAGTGTACATGGATTGCATGATGTAGCAGTTTCTTTGCGATATGGTGTTGTAGAGTGGATTTCCATGAGGATTTTGATACTGGGGTATGAAATTTCCCCCAGTATAAGTGGTGCCCCCTTGACTCATTTGAGTCTATGAGTAGGGTCCCCCCATGGATTGGTTGGGAACCCCTTGTGGATTCCCAACTAACACAGAACTAACCATATGGCTTTGATTGACAGAGGGAACACTCATGTCAATCAGAAACTATCCATGCATGCCTAAGAACAGAGGGGGAACTGTGACATTCCCCATTGGCATGTGAATATTAGGAACCCCCCCAAATATCTAAATATGGGGGTTGGAATTGTAAATTGGTGGTTGACCGTGTTGTTGGTAAACGGGAACTACACCCATAGTGCCGCATTGAGTGTTATATGGAGCACTGTATGTGGCACTTGTTGAAGGTATGCATTGTGGCACCATAGGAGTGGAACCTGGCATCTACTAGGTTCAACAAATAGAGGATGTTATGTGAGTTTTCATACCTAAGAAAAACGGGATAGCGAGATTCCGCATTCGGTGTTGTGATGACCATCGACTGGGGAAGTGGTAGAGGACCAACAGTGTCTCTAAAATTCCACAACCCGTGAATCGTCGACTGGATAGATGGGAAAGTTCCACCTACTGAAGAAGGAAGTACAGGTACCACAAGAACCATGATGGGGTCCAATGGATTTGTGAGCAGAGTGTTAAAGTGAGGAAGAAATCCTTTCGTGGAGAAATCCTTTGGCAAACTAGAATTGTCAATCATCCACATAGATCTCGTGTGAGATTTAGGAGACTGATTCCTTGAAGATGAGGAATCCGAGTTAGTGGAACTCGGCAGATCTTCCACAATGAGTGGAGGAAGCCCTAACAATAGTCTAGAGTAACCACGAGGGCCGGATGTAGCCATGATGACTGTTAAGTTTTATCAAATAAATTTTAATATGATACTCTTTAAAGTCTCGAAAAGTATAGCACTCAAGTACCTAAAAATAAAAAATACACTAAATATATCAGTTAGCAAATAGTGGGAAAGTACCTTGTCTGATAAGCACCGATCACTAGAGATGAAACCCATTATCTCAATGAATAACAGAGAAGGATGGCCAAATGTAAAGTTATAGTTCGCCTGAACCTCAGATTGAGGGGCCAAGTACTCTCGTGAAGACAAGAACCCTCCCAAAAACTAAAGACAAAGTAGATACATCTATGTTAGGTACCAAGACAACCCGTCCCAGTCACCTTGTGTAAGTACTTAGAATTTTGGCCACTAGAGATACCTCAAATCGCAGACATTACCAGGGGGGACATAGTCGTAGACAGCAAATTGTGTGGGCAGGATACCTAAGTCCCCATCTCAGTTCTGAAATCCTTGAAGGAACCCCCAATACATAGAATGCCCAAAGGATTTGTAAGAGAAGGTGGGCTACCTTCAATTACAGTCCGATGTTGTCTCGTATTTCGCTCCGTTGTTAGTGGAGTGGTCCTAGTAAAATGAGTGCAGAAGGATTTTTCACTTGTTAACGACACTAGTTTTGGTTTTCAACCTTGGGCAGTTCACTCACATGCTTATCCCAAGGTCTTAGCCTAGCTAATGTTGGTTTGCTAAAAAAAAGTAACTGATTGATTTTAATATAATTTTTATGTGTACTTGATTATTTTTCATCGGTAGGGGTGTTGACATATGAATATGGTGAGACTCTTGACTCAATAAATCATGCAGAACAATGTTTTGAATTTTTTTTTCAATTTTTTATGCAAACAAGTCTTATTCAACATATTCATATTTTCACATATTCATGGATTCTTCTTTGCATCTAAAGTCATTCAACACTTGCATAACCAAAAGATCCTTTTCCCAATATTTCCTAATAACTACTAAAAGCCAAAATGAAGCAGCTTACAACTATTTCAATAGAAGGATGAATACAATTTATCAATCTTTCTTTCAAAAGAAATGTATTTTAAGAGAGAAAAACTAAAACATTTTCGTAAAAATAAATTTTCAGGACACCAAATTTGTTAACATAATATATTTGCATATCTTACTTTAGCCCATGAGAAAATCCCCCCCCCCTCCTTTTGGTCCACAGAATCTACTGGAAATCATGGAAATGGGAGACTAACACTCTGTTTCAATGTAAACAGAGAGTTAGTTGGGCCACTAACGCTCCCTGTACATAGGCACAGTGCTTTATAAAGCTCTGTTTAGCTTGGCAACCTGCGTTAGTGAGGGAAATAGCTCAAACAAAGGGCCTTTAGGATCAGTTTCTGAGGAGAATGCAAACTAGTAGGATGTAACAAGATAGTTGGTGGATTAGAAAAGGATTTGAAGAAGTAGGGAGCTCTTAGAAGAAAGAAAATAACTGAGAGGAGTTTGGGTAAACTGGGAACTAGATGTATAGTCCTTAGCGGAGTCACCAATTCTTCTATGGGGTAAAATGCACGGTGTATGGATAATGAAAACTACCCTCAAAGGTCTTCCCGGGACCTTTAACAGACTGTAATATTATCTGCAAAAGCTACCAAGTTATACACATGTTCATCTATCAAATATTAGTTGACAAAGTATGGAAAGAGGATTACCTCAAGTCTCCTTCTAGATTTGTTTGGAGATCGCTATGCAGCCAAGAAGAACTCCTTCAAAGCCAGCTCCAAGAGAATTCCTGCACAAAGGAAAGGCAAACACAATCACAACATACAATATTGAAAACTAATATAAGAATTCACAATGAACATATATTTGTATACAACTTAAACTACTCAACTCAACAAGTATCGAAATAAACAACTCAATGAACAATGTTACCGACACTATGGAGTAGGGAACACAACTGCAGTTCTGTATTTATAATGGAAGAGTGATTACAACCATCCATTGTATCAACCTTCCCTTGCCCCTTCTTCTTCTCTCTCTCTTTCTCTCTTTCATCTCACTTCTTCAAGTGTATGATAGTTCACAATAGCTTAGTGGGCTATCCTTTCAAATGCTTTGACCCTTTCACAATGGCCCTCTTGCTGCTTATGTAACAATTGAATTAGGGATGCCAATCTCCTCCTGGAGTTCATTAGGGAAAAAGCCATAAACCTACCTTTTTTTCAAGCTTTTTCCCATTTGCCTTCATTCTCAGATTGGAATTTCCCTAAATAGTTCGATTTTTGGGACTTTCCTTGTTTTTCTTGAGCAAATGTAGGGATAAATATCTAGATACTTGTGAGCAAATTCATTGGCCTGACCCATTGATTATCTCTCAATTTCACTAACACTCCCCCTTGTCTGACAACTTGAGTTAGCAGGATGACTAAGGCTTATCTATGCTTGGTAGCAAGCTTTATAAAGCAGGTGAGTAATGCAAAACTAACATTAGTGTGGATTCAAGACCTGCAATTGTGGTCTTTGCTTCAGTCATGCTGTCTTTCACCTCTGAGTTAATGAGGAGGTCATTTTGTCCTATAATAAAGATTCCTTAGGTTGTGCAGTCACAAAAGATCAATCCATACATCCTGCCCAGCACTTAGATCTAATATATTCACAGTCTAGCACTCTTTATGACATAATCCCCAATGCTTGTCGCAACTCTAATGTTTTTGCTACTTAGCACACTGGAGTGCACACCCATGGGATTATCGGTGCAACCTCTAGGACTACTGTAAAAAAACTCAGCTATCACATTGCCCAAATGTCAGTGGACCCCTATACCAAATGGACTACTCTTCCTACCACCACGATAAACTCTATGAAGTCTACACAAAAACTTGGTGGTAAGAACAAGAAAAATAAGAAAAAGACCTCTCCTTCTGAGGAATAGTCGACAAAGTAGCAAAACCCAAAGCATAAGGCCATTGTGCCTCTTAACGATGGAAAGGATAAACCCTCTAGATTCCCTTGTAAAATATATGCTGAAGAGAACATGACCTATGCATAGATTTCATTGCTAAAAAGAATACTGGTAGGACCCCCACTGTCCTAAATAATCCTTTCCCCTCTCAGCAGTAGAAACACCTCATTAAAAAACAACCCCAACCCCTGCAAGGGGGAAATGGTGGTTTGAAAAATCCTTCAGTTGGTGAAGGATCTTCAACCGTTTACACCTTTGAGATGGTAGATCTACAAACAAGAGCCAAATCCTATGGAGTTCCTATTGTTCATGCATAGGGACCTTCCTCAAGTCAAAACCCATCTCCACCCAATGATTTGCATATTTAAAGGTCGGTTGTTGACCTTGTGATTCGCCCCCCCTAAAGGGACACTTCGACGCACAATGCACAATACATTTGCACATGCCACCCAAAACTACAGCATTGTAGAAGATTTGGATCAAGCATTGTCAGCTATGTTGGCATTCGAAGTATTACAAACATGTCCAACACAAAGGAAAGCTTTTCTTTTGGTTATTGGTGGTATCGATCCACGGGATTCCATGCTTGCAATTTTTGACATGGAAAAGTGTAAGCCTCCCCTTTCCCACCAACTTGCATTTCAGGTGCAAATTTGTTTGAAAGGTAAAGGTATACACAGAACTGCCATCGACAAAGGTGCTTTTACTTGCCTCATTTCGAATTCATGTTGGCTCACTTTGAATTCTCTAACCCTATCCCTACCGTCGAATTCCCTTAAAGCTTTTGATGGCCACACTTTCATCCCAAAAGGTTACCTTGTCGACTACCCCATCACTCTGAGTGGGAAAATGGTAATGGTGGATATTAAAGTCGTGGATTGTAAACTCGACTATATTCTACTTTTGGGCCACAAGTGGACTTATGCCATGAATGCCATTATGTCTTTAGTCTTCCATATCATCCTATTTCCCTTAGATGGAAAGATATTCGCAGTGGACCAACTATCCTTTTGCACCCCAGATTACTCCCCGTTACCTAGCGGATCTGTACCCTTAGTGGGTGGTGTACCTAACTCTTACATTAGTGTCGGTACTGGTCTATTGAAGGGCTCTTACCTAATGGGTTGTTTCCCTCTTCCACCACCCGCAGTTCCACAGACAGTCTCTATGGTTTCATCCATTCCTCACGAACCGACCAATCCTTGCATCCTCATAGCCCCTTTAGACATTGACACTTACAGATAAAATATGTTTCTATCACCAGCTGAATTGGCCTACCAGGCCATTCAATTTTCATCTGAGTCTTTGGCCACTTTGGTCACAAACAACAGTACCACCGCCCCTCCCATAATTGCTCCTTCTTTCGATCCCCTCAATCAAGTCCTACATAAGGACGAAGTTATTAGAGATAACATGAGTTTAGAATAGCGACCTTGGGATGACTCACATCATCGTGTTTCGATATCTGATTTAGACATGATGCCTCTTCAAATCCTATCACCTAATGCACCTGAAATGTTTTCCTTACCATATACGACCATCCAAAATTTGGACTTGGAGGGAAACATGGGAAATCTTTCAAAGACATTGCTCATCGATATTTTAGTCAAGACAGGCATCATGGAAAACATACTGGAGCCAATCACAATCCTGAGGAAATTGCGAGCTTCACCTACCCTTTTAAGGACTTTCGCAATGTTTTACCTTGGTCTTATGAGGAAATGCATGGCATAGACCCTTCTATTGGCAAGCATGAGATCAAGAAAGATCGAGCATTCTTTTTATGGTATTTTTCTTTCTCATTAATCTAAAAAATACTTGAGTCTCGTTCTTCGGGCTTGCTAAATTACCGCGAAGAAAATGGAGCATTCTTTTTATGGTATTTTTCTTACTCGTTAATACGAAAAATCCTTGAGTCTCCTTCTTCGGGCTCATTAAACTACCATGAATAAGGTCGAGCATTCTTTTTATGGTATTTTTCTTGCTTGTTGAGTGATGGACTATTAAATGAAATCCCTATCTCCATCTACCAGGACCATCAACTAATTCCCTTGGGATATCAGAGTATTAGCCTCTTAAATGTTTGATGGATGGTGTCAATATGATGTCATGAGCAGTACTATGGAAACAATGTGACATGGATGAGACACATCACCTAGATACAACCCTTTTGGCATGCAATATATGAAAAAATAAGAGACACTTTCTGCACCTTAGGAGTGTCACGTGACAATGTACACGTTAGCATGTACCATGTGTAAAGTGGCCATGGTTTAGACATGTAATTTCATGCTACATGGTAGAATGTGATTGGTTGGAAGAGTGATAAGGTGGAAAGCTGCATGGGCCACCAACCTATTAGGGCACCAATGTTTTGTGGATATTCTTAGTTCTATGGTAATTGGTCGGATTTCCAATCTCATATTGAAAATTGTAGCAAGAAATTCTCAATTTGATGTTGCCTTGATTAAATTGAGAAAAATTGAATTTCCACATCAACAAACAACTTGGATGATGTTAACTTGTGTAACATGGCTTGTGTTACCCAATTTACTCAGTAGATTTGAGTTGGAGGAGTTAGAGTTCAATTTTTCATGTGTTATTACTAATTTATAGCAATCAAGGTCAATGATCTCATGTTGTTTTCGATTAAACTAGTTCCAACTTTTGGAGGAACTAGTGGAAGGTCAGTTAAGCAATGGGACTTCAATCAAACTCAGTGATCATCTAGTTAACTGATCAATCACCCCAAAATAGCTATTACATGCAGAGAATTCAAGCTACCTAGTTGAGGTGGAGATTCCAAGGTAGTGCAACATCGATTCTAGACTAGTCTTGAGTGTATAGGTGTTGCATGTGGTTAGATGATCAACCTAAACGAATTGAGAAATTCAATTAGAGTTTCCTAAATAATAAGGGATAATTCCTTAAGGATTGATGCAAGGAAATAGGAGCTCAATCCAAGGCAAAATTTGATGAAGTCTGGGTCTGAGGCCTTCAGTAAGTAGAGAGATAGGTTGTGCACTTGTAGGTTGAGCTCAGTTGAGCAAAGAAACTGTTATACATTTCTATTTATTTGATTAATGCAAGCAGAAATTGGGGTTTTAGCAAATTTCTTTTCCTGGATAAAAATACTTGTTGCACGTGTGTTATTTCTTCTTTCATGTCTAATATTTTTGTTTTAAATTGTGAATTAATGTCCACGGAGCATTAGTGTAGATTTTTTACTTGTGATTTTGATTTAAACTTCATGAGCAGTTGAAAATATACAAACGAATTTCTACATGGTATCAAAGATGGATTCACAGTAGAGAAGGAAATTTGAAGTTGTTTCTCATAGGTTCAAATTTGAATATCAATATAACCAGATTTCTTCAAAGTTGAGAAGATGGCCTTAAATGGACTAAGGCTAGAGTATGCCTTGGAAGGCACCTCTATTTTTGTTGCATGGAAGGACCGCATAGAGGTAGTATTGGATGAAAATGGGTTCCTAGAATACATCAAGACAAATTCTGCAAAACCTCAAGCATTTGATGCCCATAACCTTGCTTAGTGGAAGAAAGATGTAGCTAAGGTGAGGAGAATAATCTTGGAGTGAGTACAATATCATATTGTCTCTAATATCCATGGAAAAGAAACTTTGTTTGTGATGTGGAAAGCACTAACAGAATTGTTCAGTGAACATAGGAAGCTGACGCTCAAGGATAAACTTTGAAGTATCAAGATCCAGAAGAATCACACAATTATGTAGTATTTGAGCAAGTTTACATAATGTTGTGATGAACTTGGAGGGGTCGATGTTAATGTACCTGAATAAGACTTGGTAATCCTAGACCTTTTAGGCCTTCCCAGGAGCTGGCATAGCTATCAAGATTTTGTGAATGGGAGGGAGAAACTACGGAGTTGGGAACACGTATGTTATAACTTGGTACAAGAGGAAACAAGGTGAAATACCAAAGATGGGACTTCATCCAAGGGTGAAGATGAAAAATTTGCATTGAATGGAAAGGAAAAGAAGGGAAAAGGGAATAAATCCCAATCCAAGCTAGAATCTAGTCAAGGGGGCAAGAAGAAAGATTTGTGAAAAATTAAATGCTTCCATTGTCATGAATTTAGGCACTATGCCCCGAAGTTTCCACATAAGAAGGCAGACAATAAGAACTCAAGAGGAGAAACAAGTGAAGATTTGGCTTCACAGTTCAAACTTGGCCTTACCCTCATTGAATGTATGGCCAACACAGTGATGGGGAGTGTCTGGTACTTGGACTGAGGTGGATAATTCCATATAACGGGAAATGGAGATTTTTTCAGTTACCTAGAGGATAAATATTTGTATATGCACATCAAGATTGGGGATGATGGAAGGTATAACGTGACCGAGATTGGTGCAGTCACCTTTTAGAGGGAGTCGAGATCCCATGTTACACAGTAATTTGTCACCATTTTTCACCGTCCCTGTTGCCCCTCTCCCACATCTTGGAGGACATATTTCGGGACTTGTGAGAAGTGGCAAGACTTGAAACCACTTGCATTATTCACCTCTAAACATGAGCTTCATATGCCCTTAAGACATCTCCTGCTCATTGCCCTTAAAAACATCCCTTTTTACATTAGCGTTGGTGCCCTGTGTTATGCCCGTGCCAATGGGGAAAATCCTATTGAAAGGGCGTGCCATTAGCGCTCTGTCCCAGAGTCGCAATCGCACCAACCATTTTGGGCAAATTTTTGAACTAATCAAACCTCCAAAGGTTCTGTCCAACTCATTCACTAAACTGACTCCAAGTTAAGTGAGGTTGGTTTGGCTTCAAATCTCCTTGGATGGAAAGTAGTTTGCCACCATTCCATGGAAGCTTCCAAGTGATGAAGCCAAATCCATTATTGTGGGGGATTGACCTTATCTCTTCCTTTTCCTCTATAAAATCTTGTCTCCATGGCTTGAGCAAGCTAGTTCTGCTAGTTTTGACACTAGTGGCAATACTTGTGCTGAAAGGAAGATATCAAAAGATTGGAGTTGTAAGAAGCCTTCTTTGTATCCATAAGGCTTTACCTAAGTAAGGAGACTTTGTCACTAAAGAGAGAGAGAGCTTGTCCCTCACCCCTTCAAGCTTTTTCAAGACTTGTGTAGCTGAGCACCCAGCCAAAGGAGGACTCGACGTCAGGACGCTGGTTGTATTCTCCTTTGTTGATTATTAATAATAGATGACTATCATTATGGTTCCATTCTCGTTGTACTTGTAATGGTTGAAGTTGAATTATATCCTTCCTGACTGATGTATAATTGCATATATTAGATTTCACGCTTGTGTTTGTGTTGTTCTCTTTGTGTGCAGGTGTCCATTCACGTGGATAGTGGAGGAACGTGACCGGCCAAGGCAAAGGAACGTGGGCGACATCTCTTCTACAAACTAAAGCGTTGGATCTCAAGTAGGTCTTCATCACCTACCTTTTATTTGCAATTAGGAACTTGCGTGATAGCATTGTTTGATTGTTGCTAGACCCGTTCTGGGCTAGTAGGGATCGCCTCTATCCGTAGAGGGGATTTACCTCTCCAACAATTTGGCGACTCCGTTGGGGAGTTTAGCTTGTTGTTTGATTTGTAAGCTTAGACGGAGTCTGAAACATGGCCAGATAGCCTTCGAAACACTATTGCTTTGCAGTAGTGAAGTATATGAAAGCTGCTTCAGTCGATCTCCGGTTTGGTTTACGAACTGAACAATTTGGAGTTTGTCTTGCCTCTTTAGTTTTCTTTTGTTTGCTTGCTTAGATAAGCTTTTGGAATTGAATTTCTTGCTTCCCCTTGCTTCCTGACGTGCTTAGAGATTGTGACCCAAGCCTTGGACTACGTATTTTTCTTTTGAAATTGGCAAACTTTGTTAGCGCGGTTTTTGCCTTCACAGTCGCGCTAGTGGCCCTTGTTGCTAACTGACAACCTGTGCCAATCCCTGTTTAGCGCGAGTTGCAGCTTGACAGTCGTGCCAGGCCTTTTAGTTTTTTGATCCACTTGTTTGCTTGCTGTCTGAGCTGGGATTTGCATTTTGCCACCTCTTTTTCAGTTGCTGGAGTGTGTTCGAGCCCTGTTTGACTGGTTTTCAACCTTTGTCCTCCGGGTGTTTGCCTCTTTCCATCGATTTCATAACTCAACCATAGGGCATCTAGTGGCCGTGTGTGTCGAGCCTCCCGTGGGAGTTTTGGGTTCTTTGATCGTCCAGTTAACCTTGTGATTGCTTTTCGCGCTTTTTTCAGTGATTGATTGAAGTGTTTTTGATTGATTTCCGAGTGACTTTCTCTCGTTTGCTTGGATTTCATTCTAGCCTTGTTTGAGCTTAGATCACATAGCTCATACAAAGCCTTGTTTTCCTTTCAATTTGGAGAACTATTTTAGTGTCTTGGGATTTCATTGTGTCTTCATTGAGTGAATTTGCCTCTTTGCTCAGTGTTGTTATCTTTCAAAATTCATTCTAGTGCATTGTGCTTATAGAAAGGAA
>APFE030065715.1:91086-128920 GCA_000404065.3 Pinus taeda | reverse complement strand
GAAATTTCTAAAACTTTCTTATGTAGAATTAATTGAGGAAAAAGACAACTATCTAAGAATTTATTAGATAAAACTTTACTGTGAAATAAAAATATATGAATTTTGCAACTTCTTGTACAAACCCTTATGATAAAATAAAAACATCTTTTTGGTTTCTTCAAGCTTTGATTAGTTGTTAAGGATAAAGTAGGGGGATCTTCCAACTTAGCTTTTCTAAATTTACTCTTTTGTCACAGGTAGTGCCTCTACTGCGAGAAAACATCTATAGTCTCAACAGGGTTACCTTTTAACCATCAGCCATTCATTGTCCCATCCATCTAAGAGTATAACTTTTTGAAAGATAAATCCAAAAGATATATCTACATGTATTTTTATTCTTTTTTACTTTTTTATTTTTTTTAGATAAAAGCCATTATCTTGGTTTGAGAGCCAGATGATGACAATTCCATTCACTGGTTGTAATTGAACTAAACAAGTTGGCTCGTAATGAGACCCCTTGTCTTATGATTATAAGCCATTACCCTGTTTTGATATGTAGTATTGGTAATGTCAGTTTAATTAGTTCCCTATGATCATGGTAAGAAGGCTTGTCATGAGACCTCTTATCTTTTAAATTAGATATCTTTTAGAATTACAATCTAAAAAATCATAAACCTATTGGATGGGGTGAATGACTTACTCCTTAAGAGTTCATGGATGACAATTTTAGAGTTGTGGATGCTTAGCTAGAGAAATTCTTTACCCTTTTTATAAATAACCTTTATTAACTTTTTAAAACTTAAAAATGTTTTTCTATATTTTCAAGGTTTGGAATATTTCACAAAATTAAAGAAGTTCTCAAAGTTTCATGTTTTATCTAATTTCCAAAAAAGTAGTCATTTCCTTAAAAGGTTCTAGTTTTGAAAGCAAGTATTCACAATATTTTTTCAAAGAGCTTTTCAATAGTGAAAAGCCAATGGGAGACTATTTACAACATTATTTCCTAAAATAAAGTAGCTTGCATAAAGAATATGTACAGGTAAGAAGGGGTTACCTCCTTAGGAGAAGAATTTCTTTAAGATAAGCCCATTCACAGTTAAAGAACCTCTCTTTCCTGATAAATCTTGCAGTAGAAACGTTGATGAGCCTATTTTTTCGATGATTTGAAATGGTCCAAGCCACATCTTTTGAAATTTGGTATGCTTACCTTTGTCTTCATGTTCTTTATCCCATTTCAAAACAAGATCACCGACTGTAATGATTTTGAGCCAACAGAACTTGCATCAAAAGAAGATTTAATGATTTTTTGATGTTTAGAATGAGTAATTTTGGCCTTTTATCTAACCTCGTCCAATTTAAGGATTTGATCAAACCTATTGAAAAGAAGAAGAAGGGATTTCTTCGATAAATTGCACTAGGGCTAGAGATGGGAGTGCTAAATTTGGAGGTATTATAGCTTCTTTCCCATATACTAAGTTAAAAGGAGAAGTACCTATTGAGGCCTTCTGAGTTATTTGATTTGCTTCTGAGTTATTTGATTTGCCCATAATGAAAATATCAAATATTTATGCCAATTCTTCTAGTTTTGATCAACAGTTTTTTTTATAATATTGATGAGATTCTTATTAGTTAACTCTGCTAAGCCGTTTCCTTGAGGATAGTAATTTGCAAAGTATTTTAACTTAAAACCTCTCTTAAGAGCAAATTAAACTATGGTATTTCTAGAAAAATAAGATGCATTGTCAAAAATAAGCGCATTAGATAAACCAAACCATGTAATGATGAATTGATCAATACATTCAATAATTGCATCAGAATAGGCTACCTTTAGAGGAATTGTTTCTACCCACTTTGTGAAGTAGTCTCTGGCCATGAGGATGTATCTGTGTTGCTTGGAAGAATGTGGAACAATCTCTCCAATAATATCGAGTCCCCATTGTTCAAATGGTTGCTCAATATTTATTGGTTGTAAAGGAAAGGTTGGTCTCCTTTGTCTTCCACTAGTAGTTTGGCATATCTTGCATTTCCTTACGTAGTCATGGGCATATTTAAACAAAGTCAGCCAATAATATCCAACATGTAGTATTTTGTGAGCTGTAGTGTTCCCCCCAAAATGTCCACCTGCTAGGCCATCATGTAATTCCTACAAAACAGTTTGCGCTTTAGTTTTTTCAAGGCATCTTAATAAAATTGAATCATAATTTCTCCTGAATAACACATTATCAATGATTTCAAAGTGTTTGGCTTTTAATATTAAGGCATGCTTGTTCTTGTAACTGAATTCAAGGGAAGCTTATCCATTTTTCAAGTAAAATATCAAATCAGCATATTAAGATTCCGAATTAGTGATACTTATCTTATTTACTTGTGCAGTATTATCTGAATCTTCATGGTCTGGAATATTGGAAGCTCCTGCCAATAACTTGCAAAAACCTTGCTCTCTAAAAATTTTTGCTGGTTTAATATCAGTATCATATTCTTGTAAATTTTTTACCCAGTTGGCTCTCTTCTATCCTACTTTCCTTTGAACTAGAAATTGTCTTACTAAAGAGAATGGGACTATTACTTTAGTGTGTGTTTTTGGGAGAAATGGTCTAAAGTGATTGATAGATTTAAATATAGTGAAAGCTTCTTTTTCAACTTTTGAATAGTTGAGTCAGCACCTTGCAAATTAGAACTAAATAATGATATGGGTGCTTCTACTTGCTGGTCATTTATTTGTGTTAAAACAACAACATAAGATGTTTTAGTGGCTAAAGTATACAAAATAAAATGACTAGAAAAATTTGGAGTATTCAATGCGAGAGCATTAATGATTGCTTGTTTGATCAAGTCAAAAGCTTCTTTTTTGTTATGTCCCCATTTGAAAACTAAATTTTTCTTAATCATAGATTGCAAGGGTAAAACTATCTGAGAAAAATCAGGAACAAATATTTTCACAAAATTTATCTGTCCCAAAATGATTGCATAGATTTCTTGTTATGTGGCAAAGGAATATCAGAAATCTCTTTTATCCTATCTGAATCAATGTATATGCCATCTTCGGATACAATAAACCCTAAGATCTTACCTTCATTAAGAGCAAAGAATGATTTCTTAGGATTCAAAGAAATGCCATATTTTTTACAACATTCAAAGATCTGTTTTAAATCATGTAGATGATTGGTCCTTTTCTTAGAATAGACAGTTGAGTCATCTAAGTAAACAACAATTGTTCTATTGATAAATCCTTTGAAATCTATATCCATGGCTCATTGGAAAGTAGCTCCAGCATTTATCAAACCAAAACACATTTTCTGATAAGCATATGTTCCCCATTTAGTTTGGAATGTAGTCTTTAATCTGTCATTTGGATGTACTAGTATCTGATTATATCCTCAAAAACCATCAAGAAAAGACATTAACTCTGAGCCAACAACTGATTGAAGTATCTGTTCCATGGTTGGCAATCGGAAATTATCTTTCAGACATTCTTTGCTGAGATTTCTAAAATCTATGCAAATTCTAATATCCCGTTCTTTTTCCTCACAGGTACAAAGTTTGAAATCCATTTAGAATGTCTGATGGGAAAGATTATTTTAGCTTTAAGGAGTTTATTAAACTCTGCTTTGCTTTGACTTTCAAGATTTAGGTAAATTTTTCTTAGCTTTTTTTGTACAAGTTTATCATCATAAATCATTGGAATTGTGCGTTGAATGATAGAGGTATCATAAGTTTTCAGAGTTTCACAATTCGAAGAGAAAACATTTTTGTATTTCTTTAATAATTTGATGAAAGCAAATCTTTCATCTTATGAAAGTTGAAGTCCTAGATTGACATTTTGGGGTTTGGTATTAGTGCCAAGGTTTACTAATTCAAACCTTAAAGTAGAAATTTGAAGTTTTGCATTAGTAACCTTTTTGAATCTATCCTTAATATCATAAGGATCTTCTAGCTTGACCACAGATATAGGAATAGGATTTTCATTTAATCTTTGTTTTAATTGAAGATCATGATCACTTTCATCGATAATCTGCTCGTCATAAGATCCTTTAGAAGTCAGGAAATTTAAGATATCCTCATCGTGATTAAATACACGCCATTTGGTGACATTATCTGGGATAGATGGTCGAAAAATTAATTCAATTGAAAATTTATTTGGACTATAATCCTCGGATGGAAGGAGCTTAGAAGCAACATTAGCCAAAAGATCAACTGCTACATTCTGTGATCTAGGAATAGGAGAAATGTCAAATGCCAGAAAATGAGTGATGAGATCTTGAACAAGTGATTGATAATGTTTAAGATGACCCAAGAAACAATGGATAGTATTTCTTACTTTCTTAATAACAATCTCAGAATCACCAAATACTTTCAGATATTGGATATTCAGGCATATTTCTTTATAGATCCCTTGAATCAATGCCTCATATTTTGCAGTGTTACTAGTACACTCAAATTCTAATCTACATGATAACATCGTTTTTCCCCTTCTCGACTAACTAAAATACATCCCGCTCTTGATCATTGGATTTTGATCCATCGAAATACAAAGACAAAAATAAAGGCTTATTTACAAGTTCATCTGCAACACTAACAAACTTTGAGGTATCAGCATGACAGAAATTTTCAATTTGTGATATGACACTATTAACAGGGAAAGGAGATTGCTAAGCATTAAAATTCCCAAAAAATGACTCAGCCAAATAGTTTCCAAGAATATTATTATTGAAGGCTACAGGTTGATTCTCTTGTTCAAACTTAGTTACCATATGACTCAAATGTTTTTCGTGATCTATTATGATTTGATTTGGTTTCCCATTATAGGGAAGCCACATGTGAGACTAATCGGTTGAAATATAAACATGAAGTTTTTCGAACCAATCTCTGCCCATAATCAAACCATAAAACTCAGGGATGTTAGTGTTTAATATATCAATTCTTTGGACAACCCTAGGATCAGCCGCTAATCTGATAGTAACTGAATTTATCTCTCCTAAAACTTGTACCTTAGTTTGATATAATTGAACAATGTGAACTGCGGACTTCTGGTGCTCAATATTTAATTTGGAGCAAATGGAGGCTGGCATTATATTCAATGAAGCCCCTGAATCTATCAGGTAGTTATGAAAATTTTTATTGTAGATCTCATTAGTCAAGAGAAAAGGAGGAGTATGAGAATTTGACCTGTCCCCAATTAAAACAACATCAGTAGCATCTAACTTATCAGATGGTGGTTACATGATCCTTTAGCAGCCTTGGATAATACAATAGTTGGAAGAGGAGAAGAAGGTACGACATTTAATTCTTTGAGTAGAAACTTTTGTTGATGTTTGAGTTTGCTAAGTTCATGCAAAGAAATATTTTCTCGAGTCTTATTATTGTCTTCCACAATGTTATAATCCATAGAGTCTGAAACTACTAGCATTTTATATGATATGGGAGGATTGGAGGATGATGGTTGATTGTGGGGAGGTGCAACTAGATTTTTCTTTATGGGAGCTTTGTCTTTAGTAATAGGACTTGAGTTTTTCTTCTTAGAATTTACCTGACTAGACTCAGCTATACTTTTGCTTCTGGTATTTATTAGGAGAGCTTCTTGTTCACTTTCATTATTAGAATTGGGTAAGATAAAGTCCCATATTCCATGACATTCAACTGTTTCATCTTCTTCCATTTCTTCAGCTGATAAAACTGTATCTTCATCTTCATCATCTTCCAAATTAGATTCATCATTAGATATAGAATTAGGTGGTTTAGGATCCATCGATTGATTTCTTTTAAAGTTCCTAAAAGTTTTTTGGTAGAAGTCTCAGTTACCTGCTTTTTTATTCCAACCATTTCATTAGACATAGTTTTAAGAACTTTTTGTAAACCTTAAATGTCATATGGATCCTTGACTACGTTCTTCTTTGAATCATCTCTAAAGGTAACCTTTTTGGATTTATGTTCTTCTATAGTGTCTTTCTTTTCCAAAGCTAGGATACGTTTTTCAACAACGATTGCTTCCCTCATATTTTCTGCTAATGTTGGTTTAGCAGCCCTATCAACAAAAATGGCTATGTTTGAAGGCAAGATAGAGATATACCAGTCATTTCGGACTTCCTCACTAGGCTTGGATGTCGCAAGAATTTTATTCAACAACTTATTGACGCGTGAGTTGAAGTCTTTGATGGGTTCCTTTGATTCGGATTTAAGATTGGAAAGATCATTGATCAGAGTTGTTGTAGACCTATCATCTCCAAACATAGTTAGAAATTGCTCCTGGAAAGCATCCCAGCTATTGATAGAACCTGGTGGAAACGAAAAGTACCATGATCCTGCTGCTCCTTGTAGAGTGTATGGAAATAGTCTAGCAACAACATCTTCTTCCATTACTCCATTCAAGTTGATTGATAACATGAAATTATTTATATGTTCTTCTGCTAACAAGCCAATGTCAAGATTAAATTTTGGTAACCATTTTTCAGGATGAGATGGCAATTGGCTCAAAGGTGCAAGCATTATGACCGCTCCTGGATTGGTCTATGGCCTTGGTTGAGGTTGATTATGTGCCATCATGGAGCTAACAGTAGAGGAGGGTGATGAAGGGGTAGAAAGTGATTGGATAGAGGATGTTGAAGTTCCTGCACCTATTTGGGCTATGATTTGAAGTTGTGAAAGGGATGAATGATCTTGCAATGGTATAAATGGAATAGATGATGAGGAGGAAAAAGTCTCATTGTGAGATTCTGATGGTGTCTTCCTAGCCCTTTTTCGACTTGGTACAAGAAATTCAACTCGTGGAATACCAAGTTTTTCACTCTTTTCTCTAGTAAGTGGTTGCGATTGGATATATTGTGAAGTCACATTAGCTTGGGATAACTCAGATTGTTCTTGGGATATCAAAAATCCTTGTAGTTTATGAATTAAATACTGTACTTCAATGGGTTGAGGAGAAGAATTATCTGGCATGTTTAGGATTCTAGCAGTGGCTGTTGTATTATTCTTTTCAACTTCTTACTTAAGAATAGGGGATTTAGAATGCGAAGGAGAAGTTGGAGGAGACGGTGAGGGAGTTTTACTCTTAGAATGGCCTTTGGATTTAGATTTACTTGCCATTCACAGTTAGGTCCTCCTTCTAGCGCCAAAAATGTTGATGCCTCTAAAATCGTAGCACCAACATTGGGGTATAACCACCTGGTCCGAACCTTAGTACAACTCCTTTTCCATTTGGGATGGTGGCTCTGACTGGGGGTTATGGGACCAATTTCCCAATAATGTGTGGTTTAATGAATGAATGTTCTAAAATGTATATCATAGATGGTAGATATTTTAATCTATGACTTTAAAATATACAAATATACCTATATAACTGGAGTAGTCTTTATAACAATGTGATTCTTGATAATTCCTATTAGAAAAACAATCATATAGATGATTTTCTTATCCATAGAAAGATGCATTTACATAATGATTAATTTGTTTAATAAATTAAACAAATTAATTATAAAAACATATCGCATGACATCATAATATTTATTGTTGATATGTAACAATTATAAATCATTCAAAAGTGACTCAATATAGATTTGATGGAACTGCGTGAATACAACAACAATAGAAAATTAAATGAAATGCTAATTAAACCAAGACAAAAAGAACAGTGATAGAAATATTGCATTCATTTGAGTCTTGATATGTAAATAACATTCCAGTTCCACCTCTTTATTCCAGAAACTTCCAAGAGATACAAAAATGTAGGTCTTGAACAAAGTTCTTTCACAAAAATATGAAACCTTAATCCACTGCTCATAAAAAAAAATTTAGAAGTGTAGAAGTGCAACTTCTCAAGTCTAGTTTTTGTACAAATTGAGGACCCCTTCTTTAATAACATAAAAGGGTTTATATAATAGAACTAAAACAAACTATCAACAAAAATTTCTTAGAGCTGTTGGAACTGTAAACATTAAAATCTGGGATTCGAATTGCAAAAATAGTAGTGTGATTGTCATTGAAAATATTCATTGTATCTATTTCTGTACTTGTACCCGCAACTAACAAACTGAGAGCATGTTTTGAATTTTTGGAGGATGACTCATCCCTGAGTGTAGTTGTCACATGTACGTGGCATCTGAAAGCTCGGGCGCCATGAGATCAAAAGCATCGGTAAGGCATTTTATGGTCAACTGTTGACCGTGCGGCTTGACCAAAAAGGACCAAAATGCATCCCAAGTAAGGCTTTATACTCTGCTGAGTTATTCTTCTTTGGTGGCCAAATATTGCTTCCATTTATTTTCTAACATTTTCACCTTTGGGAGCTTCCCAGGGGAACAGTCAAAAATCAAATTGACTCCATGTAAATTATCATTTACCAGCTCTATCGCATTGTTCATTATATGTCTCGCCCTAGAAGTAGCCCTTTCTACCTTTATTAACTATGTCCCCCATTCTGAAAACATTACTTCTTTATGCGACTCTTGAATTTTCAGTACATTTGTAGCCTTTCCTTCCACTATGCTTTTCCATTTGAGGAAATTTGTGAGCTTGTCATTTGTGTCCTCGAATTCTAATCTAGTATTAACTGCCTGATTGATCAGCAATGTAGTTATGATGCATAGTGGGTTGACAAGCAATATTTTATGGCAAAGGATATTGAGTTGTTGTGATAAGGCATTATTTGCTTCTAAGTCTTCCTTCTTGAATTCCTCGACCTTAGGATAATTTCTGAACTATTTTGTATAAAGTTGTAGCTATGAGATTTGCTCCTCTTTAGCTTTCATTCCTTGTTGATGTGTCAATTGAAGTTGTTTGAGCTGCTGGAACAACTATTGTTGTTTCTGGATGACATGTTGGTCAATATTTTGTTTCTCTAGGTTTAATTGCACTTTAAGTTGCTCGTTCTTCTATTTTTCCTCGGCTAACTGTTTCTCAAGCCGATTAATCTTATGTTTTTCTGCTAATGTTTCCTCTTCAAGCTGAACAATCCTTTGATATTTTTCTTTGATTAATAGATTAACCTCAGTGGCCTTATCAATTATGGCAGTTGTGTAAGCCCCTGCATATTAGGATAACTTAGTCAAATCCTCAGAAGGATTGACTTCTGAATCCTTCCATATAACATTCAAAAATTTAGATTAAGGAGCTATGGATGATGTGTGGTCAATTTTCCTCTTTTTTCTCTATTTCCTTACTACAACCCTGTGCTTTGGGTTGTAAAAGACATCCAAAGGTGGTATTTCTTCAATATTTAATGTTATTTCACCTAAAGGATTTTCAAGGATTATTTCAATCTCTTTCTGAGCTATATATGTCATGGGTGTCTCTTCAATTGTGCTCTCATTAATGATGGTTTGTTGTGTTGTGGGCGATGTTGATGTGATACTATTTTTGGGGTCGCTCTGGTTTTGATCTGCTGATCAAGCTGCTCCCATTCTTTTATCAAGATGGGGTCAATATTAACATCTGTGCTAAGGGGTTCACTATTTTTTTCAATTGCTTACCCTTCCCTGAAAATCTCCTCAATAGTCTAGTCCCTGCTATGCTCTGCTTGCTGAACAGTAGGGGTAGTATTCAATAAATCTAGAGGTAATGTCTGTAACCTCCGTGTCCTATATTCCATGAATTTATCCATCATTGTGGCTCCTAGTTTGAATCTTGTTAGATGAGTTACTTGTGATAATAACTTTGCAGAAGCGAATAAATCATCAAACTCATCCTCCTCATGGATAAATTTGCTAATTTTCACCTGACTAGTGAAATTGTAAGCGACCTTGTTTGGATCATACTATCTCTCAGGAATCACTGCTAGACTCAGGTCCTTAGTTTTCTCTGCCTCTTTCTCAGCATTTTTAAAATCATGCAATGTATAAGTGCCACATTGGAGGGGAAATGGAGGCCACACTTGTTTTTTAGAGTCTTTAAGGTTTCTAGTCATCCCCTTTTCCACTATCTGGTATGTTATTTCCCTTACTAATAGCTTGTCCGGAATATAGAGTGGAAGGACATGCGGGTTTGTGATACTCCCAAAAACCCTAATATAGGTGAAATTTTCTTCTCCGAACCAACTGTTGATTGAAGTTAAGTCAATGTTGGCTTCGTCAGACACACGAGGAGCAGGTTTGTTAAAAATGGCTTAATGAACAAGTAAAACAAAGCCATGGAAAATTCTATATATATGATTCTTGTAGTCAGACTTCCATAGATACTTATGATAAATATGAATGGGTGTTGGATCTTGAACAGTCCATTTCCAACCTTGAATGGGAAAGTCAGAATTAAAACAGATCGTGGCCATTCTGTAAGCACTCATATAAAATGGGGGCACGACTCGGTTGGTGAAAAATCGGTTTCTTCTATAATCTAATATTTGACTGGTCATTTTATTTGATAGAATGGTTGCCCAATCCATAATAAAAGAGTTGATTGTTGTTTCTATTAATGGGACCATTTCTATAGAAAGCCTAGCAGAATTTGGGCTTCCAAATAGCCTACATACCATTGCAACACCATAACGGCTCCTTAATGCTTTACCGTAACTTCCAACGTGAAAGTTTAATGCTGAAACCATATGTCGTGTTGCAAGTCTTGTAATGGTCTTTTGTAGAACAGGTGTTGTGACTCTACGATTTGCGATCAGTGATTGCATTATTTTAATATTTGTGTAATAATCATGTATCACAAATCGAGAGTTACAAGTGCCACACTCAAAAGGTTTGTTTGCATAGTTTCGATTGCGATGAGTGTTGAGCTGGCATAGGGAGGTAGTGGGTTTTAATCTTGGAAAATCACGTTATTTCTTTGTAATCAATTTATCCCTTACCGCATATATTCATAATATTTATCACTTTGTTTTATCCATAATGCGACATGCAATAATTAAATCGCATCGCGATTCTTCAATGCAGTGTATTGGATGCTTCCTGATGAATAAGTGATATGCGATTGTGATAGTCTTATCGCATCACAAGATTTCAATGGAGTTTATTGGACGCTTCACTATGGATCGGTGGTATGCGATTTGTGATAGCCTTATCGCATCGCAAAGTTTTAATGCCACTTTAAGCTATTTTGTGGGATTAATGTTGTGTGAGATGCAATACTTTTATTACATTGTGTGCATAAAAGGCTTACCTTGATAAAACTTTTCAATGAGGGTTTTTTTATGACTGATCGCATCACAAACTCTCCGAATGGATTTTCACGAGTTCTAAAGAAATGTAATTTAGGATGAGTGGACTTAAATACTATAAAAGCAATTTTCATATGACTTTTATGGAAAACCTATTACACTGAAAAGTTTATTGTGTTTATTTATACTCTAAAGGGGACCCATTTCTTATTTGGCATTTTAAGACTAAGAGTTTAAAAATTGTAATGTGTGGGGGGGTGGGGTGGGGGTTGTTGTATAGCACAACAATGTGTTAAACCACAAATGCAAAATGGTTTTCAGTATTGCAAAAATTGGTAATTTTATTGGAACTGGAGTTTCCATTTCCAAAGATAGATCTCCAACATCAAGAAAGTAATGTGAAGATGACATATACCACTTGAGTAGACTAGATTGGACTAGAAATGAATAAAACTCAATGCCAATTTCTAGAAATTGTTAAGTGTTAAGCAACATAATAGGAAGGAATTCTTTTAGCTACTTGAAATTAATATCATCGTGTTGTGTTATATGAATACTTCTATTACATTATCAATTGGGCAAGAGTTGGCACAGGTATCAAATTTTTTAGAAGTATATTTTTGAGAGGCTGGCCTATTGGAAACCCTGAACCTGGTAATTGTAGATGTGCCAAAATTGTGGACTCTAATAAATTTAGCTCATTGAATTGTCCTAGTTGGATAAACATTCAAATAAAATATGTTGTTAGCTCTACTGATAGTTTTCTTAGATGCACATGTACAGGAGAAAATGTTATTTTTCCTAATATATATTTTTTTCATCTAGCCATAAATGAATAATGCTGGAATTGAACTAACCTTATCTGAATGTACACGGTGAGTTTCATTAAATATGTTTGTGGATGGTGCTCAATAAGTTTCAGATGGATACATATGGTGTACGGAAACTACGGTCTCATAGCATTCTACTACTACTCAACAAAATTTGTACCTTGCCACCAGTGTATCCTGAAGGTAGGATGAAGGTAGCTATGATTTTGAAGAGGCTGCATATGAATTTGATCTGGTCAAATGAATACAAATATGCTCAGTATAGATCAAATAGTTGTGGTTAAATGAAATCTTGACATTGATGGACAAAGTATTGTGTTTGAAAGACATGAATGTCAACACGGATGTTCTAGCTTGAGTGTTGTTTAGGGGCTATTAGCTTTAAAATTCTGGATGCACATCAATCTCTCAATGTGCAACCATCACAGTCAACAATTATTTTGACCAGTCTACCTGAATGGTGGCCATAACTACATACAGAACTTCCTAACTTGTTTCATCTACTTGAGATGCGGAGTGGTATTACATATTACAGTTTGTTGAAAGGATCAACCACCCATAGAAACTTATACCATGAATAGTGATTCATCAATCTACAGGTTCCACACAAGGCTCATTCATGGAAGGCGCTACGACCTGGTTGGAAGTGCGTTGAATCTTTTTAAGAGGTGGGTAATAGCACCACTAACAGCATAAATTTTGAGCATAAGTAATAGCATATAAAAACAACAACAAAATGAAAACTATTCCTACTTGACAACTGCATTCATATACTCGCACTCTCTCCAAGTCTTGATGGTAACCACCGAGAAAATTGTGACCAACACCACATGGGGAACTTTACAAAGAAATTATGATGTGATGAGGGGACTTTGATCTAATCTATCTTCGTTGGTATGTTGATCTTTAGGAAACACATCCCTCTAATATTGAACCAAGGTCTCACCTCTAACCTGAAGCTCGTCAAATGTTGAAGTTTCTATCAAGGAGGATTTTCAATATAGAAGCAACCAATAATGTCTTAGTATAAGAATCATCCCACTTTCCTCGTAAGAGAAATACTGATATCCCTCATACACCTTCTATCCTATAAGTAGGCCATGCAAGAAATAGTTTATAACTACAAAAAGTAGGTAAAGACTTGAGAAAGGCTTCCTAATTATGTGGGACATTCATGTATCTTCATTGAGGACCTCAAAGAACAATAGGAAGCCCGTGATTCATAGGTGAAAACTCAACAAGATGATGAAGCCACATGTCTTATGGACTTGAACCCCTCACAATAATCCATATCAACCATTAGTAGAGGCCATTTCCTTGTTCAAGAATTGGGAACAAATCTAGCCAGGGCATGAAAGGTTGTTAACATTAACCAATTCAAATATGACAAAAACTTAAGTATGATCATTCAATAAATAGGGAGAACAATGTACGTACCTAACTTTTCCCTTCCCTATGTCACAGGAAAATGAAAAAAAATGTCAGAGATATGGTAAAGTGATTCCAGAAATAGAGATACCAAATAGAAAAATTAGGGAAACAAAATTGGATCCTCATAGATAAGGATGAGGCATTAAAACTAGAAAAGACCAACCTAGAAGGCCACCAATCATATATTGTTGAAGGGCATTGGTCATATAAAGAAATGGTGAGGAAAGTCTTCCCTTTCCTTGAACAAATGCAAAGAACCTCTACCAAGTTGCTGCCACTAAGGGATAAGTTGGAGGAAAAAGGGATACAACTAAAAGGAGTATCAAGCATGATTGATCAAATCATAAAGTTCCCAAAAAGGGTATCATGATGTTTCTTTTAAAGAACCTAAGATTAGTGAGGAGGAAATTAACGATGATTATGTAGATGTTAAGCAAGCCCTTGAAGCTTTAGAAGATGTAGGAAATGATGTAGCCTAGTGCTACGACCTGGTTGGAATCCTATTGAATATTTTGAAGAGGTGGGTTATAGCACCACTAACAACAAAAATTTTGATCATAAACAATAACATATACAAACAAAAAAAAAAATGAAAATTATTCCTACTTAATATTTGCATTCATATACTCGCACTCTCTCCAAGTCTTAATGGTACCCATCGAGAAAATTGTGACCAACACCACATGGGGAACACTACAAAGAAAGTACAATTTGATGAGGGGAATTTGATCTCATCTATCATTGTTGGTATGTTGATCTCTAGGAAAAACGTCCCTTTCAGATCGAACCAAGGTCTTACCTCTAACCTGAAGCTAGTCGAATGTTGAAATTTCCATCAAGGATGATTATCAATATAGAAGCAACCAATAATGTCTTAGCATAAGAATCATCCCACTTTCCTTGTAAGAGAAAGATTGAGATCCCTCATCCACCTTTTATCCTATAAGTAGGCCATGTAAGAGATAGTTTATAACTATAAAAAGTAGGTAAAGACTTGATAAAGGCTTCCTAATTAGGTGGGACATGCATGTATCTTCATTGGGTATCCCAAAGAACAACATGAAGCCCATGATGCACAGGTCAAAACTCAACAAGATGATGAAGTCACATGTCTTATGGACATGAACCCCTCATAATCATCCATATCAGCCATCAGTAGAGACCAAATCCATGTTCAAGAGTTGGGAACAAATCTAGCTAGGGCATGAAAGGTTGTTAACATTAGCCAATTCAAATATGACCAAAACTTAAGTATGATCATTCAATAAATAGGGATAACAATTTCCATACCTAACTTGGCCCTTCCCTCTATCACAATAAAATAATTACCATCTCAAGTACCTATAAACATCTAGTAGCTATGGATTCTTCTAACATAGTGTTGTCACGGGAAAATGAAAATACTATCAAAGACATGGTAAAGTGATTCCAGAAATAGAAATGCCAAATAGAAAACTTAGGGAAACAAAATTGGATGCTCATAGCTGAGAATGAGGCATTAAAACTAGAAAATACCAACCTAGAAGGTTACCAATCATATATTGTTGAAGTTCATTGATCATATAAAGAAATGGTGAGGAAAGTTCTCCCTTTCCTTCAACAAATGCAAAGAACCTCTACAAGTTTCTTCCACTAAGGGAGAAAGTGGAGGAAAAAGGGATACAACTAAAAGAAGTGTCAAGCATGATTGATCAACTCATAAAGTTCCCAAAAATAGTATCATGATGCTACTTCTAAATAACCTAAGATTCATGAGGAGGAAATTAACTATGATTATGTATAAGTTAAACAAGCCCTCGAAGCTTTAGAAAATGTAGGAAATGACATAACCTAGTGCTATGACCTAGTTGGAAGCTTGTTGAATCTTTTGAAGAGTTGTGTAATAGAACCACTAACAGTAGAAATTTTGAGCATAAGAAATAACATATAAAAACAAAAACAAAAAAATGAAAATTATTCCTACTTAACAGCTACATTCATATACTCGCACTCTCTCCAAGTCTTGATGGTACCCACTGAGAAAATTGTGACCAACACCACATGGGAAACTCTACAAAGAAAGTACAATGTGATGAGGGGACTTTAATCTCATTTATCTTTGTTGGTATGTTGATGTTTAGGAAACATATCCCTCTTAGATTGAACCAAAGTCTTACCTCTAACCTGAAGCTAGTCGAATGTTGAAATTTCCATCAAGGAGGATTATCAATATAGAAGCAACCAATAATGTCTTAGTATAAGAATCATCCCTTTCCTTGTAAAAGAAAGATTGAGATCCCTCATCCACCTTCTAGCCTATAAGTAGGCCATGTAATAAATAGTTTATAACTACAAAAAGTAGGTAAAGGCTTAAGAAAGGCTTACTAACTAGGTGGGGCATGCATGTATCTACTTGGGGACCTCAAATAACAATAGGAAGCCCATGATGCATGGGTCAAAACTCAACAAGATTAAGAAGGAACATGTCTTATGGACATGAATCCCTCACAATCATCCCTATCAACCATCAGTAGAGTTCAAATCCCTACCCAACTGTTGGGAACAAATCTAGCCAGGGCATGAAAGGTTGTTAATATAGCCAATGCAAATATGACCAAAATTTAAGTATGATCATTCAATAAATAGGGAGAACAATTTCCATACCTAACTTGGCCCTTCCCTCTATCACAATAAAAAAATCGTCATCTCAAATACCTATAAATATCTAGTAGATATGGATTCTTCTAGCATAGTGTTGTCACAAGAAAATGAAAAATATATCAAATATATGGTAAAGTGATTCCGGAAATAGAAATACCAGATAGAAAAATTAGGGAAACAAAACTGGATGCTCATAGCTAAGAATGAGGCACTAAAACTAGAAAAGGCCAACTTGGAAGGTTACCAATCCTATTTTGCTGAAGTGCATTGATCATATAAAGAAGTGGTGAGGAAAGCCTTCCCTTTCCTTTAAAAAATGCAGAGAACCTCTACCAAGTTGCTCTCACTAAGGGAGAAGGTGGAGGAAAAAGGGATACAACTAAAAGTAGTATCAAGCATGATTGATCAACTAATAAAGTTCCCAAAAAGAGTATCATGATGCCTTCCAAAGAACCTAATATTAGTGAGGAGGAAATTAGCAATGATTATGTAGATGTTAAACAAGCCCTTGAAGCTTTAGAAAATGTAGGAAATGATGTAGCCTAGTATATGGCTCTCTACCATAGGGGCCATTCTTTAAAAAAATGGTTGATCAAAATGAACAATTATTTGAGGTCAAGGGGAAGAAAGGATGAATATTGAAGTTAATAGAGAATTGGATGAATCTTTGGATGCATGGGAGCTACCATTAAACATATTCATGAGTAAAGTAACCAAGGATTCCTTAAAAATACATACCGCAAAACCAGTCAAGCAATAGAATATACTAAATTCTTTTATGGTTTCCTTGGAAAAGGATATTGAGAATCTTGTAAAGAGAAAATACAAGTACTATGTAGCCATGGAAGGACTATCACTCACCAAGATCAAGATGATATCATCTCTACTCAAATCTAGGAAACCTATCTATATGACATCTCAAGGTTTAAAGTAAATGGCCTAGTGATCTTGTAACATGTGTCATTTTGCTACTTTGAACATTATAATAATTTTTTATTAAATTGAGATAGAAAAAAAAAGGAAGTGGGGGAAAGTTGTAACTACTCTTGGGAGAAGTCAAGAATCTTAAATAAAAAATTATCTTTGTATCTATAAGATGTCCTAAAAACGAAGAGAAAATGACTTTTTTGAAATTTCTATACTAGAGAATCTTGAGATGTAATATTGAGAAGCCCTGAGGGTGAAGAAGGAAGTAGATTGAAATTTATACATTTGTAAATGAGTTATTAATGACTTTTCTATAGTAATATCCATGTATGTTTATGCTCGTGTGAGATTTTTAACTAGTCATTAGTTGACTTTTCCAATTATTAATTGATATATTTCGCACATTCAATCTTTGTTTTATAGTTGTCTTCCTATCTAAATGAATAAGTACTAATTAGATTATATACTGAATTTTTTGTATTTAACCAATTTAGACAATATTGACATTGCTTGCGCCAAGAAAACAACTAACTACTTTCCTCCATTTTTTAGCAATACAATATGTTCATTTGATAGTTCATCTCTCGCCATTTATTTCATTAGATTAGAGTATAATAGTTTAAATTTGCTATAATTAGGTAATTTACCTTCCCATTTTTGGGATATTATGTGTTGTGTATATTTTTCCATTTCACATAACATTGAATCCTCTTAATCACCACTGAGCTAGAATTCAAATGGGTCTCTCATCTCAAAGTGTGTGAGGTATAATTTGGACTTCATAACATCTAGAATATTCCTACCACTATTGCTAGGAATTTATCCCTATCAAAAAACACTACAAGCACCAAAAAAATACTTCTGAAAAAACCTCTTCCCATCTAAGACTTTTTACTTATAGTGAAAATTCATTTAAACTACCATAAATTCCTTTGATGCAAATGATAGAGGTTATGATGGAGGCTTTCTTTGAAAATTTTGGCCAACCTGTAACACAAAAGCCACATAAAACTCTAGTACAAGGTATTATCGATGTAGTATAATGACCACCATGCATTTTGAAGGTTGTTTGGAGAAAATTTTCTTTTTTTATTCTAATGTGATGATATCAAAAATATGAATCCAACTTAGTAAAGAAATTTTATCCATACAATTCATCTAATAATTTATTTGGCACTTACCATGTCCATTTCAAAGAGATTGCCAAGATTGTAACCCTCAGGCATGGAAATAAGTTCAAAAACATTCATCACATCTGATTTTGTTTCCTTCTTTTCCGTAACAAGATGTTCCTGGCATAAACACACCATAATTCATTGATAAGAATCTCCCTCGAGGAAAAGAAAACTCCACATAATAACTCACTACATAAGAATACACAACAATAAAATCATGCATATTCTCTTTAAATCAGTTAAATTTGCTTACTTCTGAGTCATTGAAGAGTCAATACATTTCACATGATTTTCTCTTTTACATGTGTACTTATCCTGGGGCATGCTTACTAGGTTTAGCCTTGTTTCATTTTGGTGACAAGTGCTTCAACTCACAGTTAGACTGCAACATTAGTCCTGTTTATATATATGACAGGTCAGGTCTTAATTGGTTCAGCCATTATTGCCCACACCTTCGGCGTCATATTCCTCCATGAAATCATGAACATACAACCTCTTGAGTGCCTCGTTCCACTTCTACAGAAGTATTTTGAAGTTGTGAAGAGAGATGGAAGGGCCATCACCAAGGGTTGTGGGGAATCATGTGCAAATTCCTTCTGTGGAATGATGAAATCACCAGGATCCAATTTATTGACTTCAACCAAATGTATCAGATCATACCTGCCATAGCATGGTTGTACCCTTCCTCCTCATGCCCTGGACAAACGCAACCAAATGTACTATATCAGACCTACCATAGCATCGTCGCACCCTTCCTCCTTAAATCCTGGAAAAACCCAACCAAATGTACCAGAGCAGACATGCCCTGGCTGTGGCCACACCCTTTCTCCTCATTCCCTGGTTGTGGCTGCACCCTTTCTCCTCCTGCCCTGGACAACGCTACAATGCCAGGGAAATGAGAAAATTTGATATTTGAAAATAAATGATATTTTGATATGAAATGTGTGTGTGTTTTTTAAGGCAACTTTTAAAATTGGTCATAAAAGCATGAAGCATAGATTCAACTTAGGGGTGACTTGGAAGGCATGGTGGAGGCACTAAGTTTTAGCATAGAGAAAAACTTAACAAAATTTGAAAAATATATCAATGCGTAGAAGGTTGAATATGTTGATCTATGGAAGGATAAGTACATAAGGTTGAGGAGTTATGTGCATTTGTGTATTTCTCTAAAAAAAAATAGATTATTTTTTGTAGGTTATTTGTGTGTTGAGTGTCTTATAGTTATAGTTGGTAGATTTTATATTATAATTTTGAGTTTTTTTAAGCCATTCTAGTTTCTTATACATGCAAGGGTAAGTTACTTAAATAGATTAAATACTAGGGAGAAGTTGTAAGAGGGATTACATTTGTTATTGGCTTTTGGTGTTCACTCTACATTAGAGTTATGTAATACCATGCATGTTATTAGTATAATGGATTATTATTCTACCTATGTGTTTGTATTTGTAATATATTTGCGTTTTCTATGCTTGTTTTTTATTCATCTGAATAATGTTAGTTATAGCAGTTTAAATGGATGCTAATAATATCATAATGAATTTGATCCCCACTAAAATGTTTACATGTTACGCTTTATTAGTGGGAATTATTGTGTGTCTCAAGTGAGACCTTCTTGCCCCTATAAGATGGAATACTTTAGGACATTAGACAACAATATTCCATATTTAGAAACATTTCATTAAGCTTGAGTCTAGCATAGAGCCAACATATAGTAATGGGAAATAATTGTCTAAAATCTTTGAAATATGGTAGATGAGTTAAATTAGGGTTTAATGACCAAGGGGGTAGGGTTTAACCTACAAAATTCCTTCAAGTGACTTGAATGCTTTTAACTCTGACCCTAAATTTTCGCTAAGCTTATGTAGGGATGTTAATTATTCTTGGAAATGGGTTGGGAAAGGTAGAAGGTGACATTAGGAAGAGGTGCTTGAGGGAAAAAAGTTATTTTATTGGCTCTTGGGAAAAATGGAAAAGAAATGTTACTTTTAGGACTTTCTTTGGCTATGTTAATGTACAATTTCTATGTTAGGCAGTGCTAGGGCATTCTAGAGTGCCAATGCGTGTCAGGGAGTGTTAGGGTGTGCTAGGGAGTGTCAAAGCATGCCAAGGAATGCACGGGATGATAAGTACATGTGCCACATAGTGCCAAGGATTCTAAGGTGTGTTAGGTGCTATGGCATGTCAAGATGTAAACTATGTTGCTTAGTTGTTTTATGGCCATGGTTGGACGTGAGCCTTATCTTTATAACTTGTTAATTGGTATGAGTTGAGATTGGACATGAGTAGCCTAAGATGAGTTATAGGAAGTTCTTAGGTGACGAGGCATAGTCTAATTGTAGTATTTGTAACTTGGTCAAGTTGTTATAGTCAAGCTCGAACATGGTTAGATTCCCAAGTCACAAAAAAAAGTATGGATAGTTGTGAGGGCATGATAGTTAGGGACTCTCAAGACATGCCAAGATATGAAAAATGCATGAAAAAACATGCCAAACATTTTTGATGAATTCCAAGGACTATTAGGGAGTGTCAATGCATCACAAGGGAGAACTAGGTCAAAATGAATGGAAATAAATGAATAAGAATGTGTGCTAGAGAGTGTTAGAGAATTCTAAGTGTGCCAAGAAAGAAGTGTGTTAAGAGAAGTTCTAAATAGGATATGTAGGAGGCAAGCGTATGGTTATGATAAGGGGCTAGACAAAGAAGTTTTAGACAAAGGGAGACTTTGTGTTGGTTGCAACTTTATTTTTCCAATGACTTGGTTAGGTTCGTAAGTTGCAAAAAAGGTAAGTCTACCTATGATGGCATGACAACTAGAGAGTGCCAAGGTGTGTCAAGGAATTCCAAGAAGTGCTAATATATTCTAAATAGTTCCAGGTATTGTTAGGCATGTTAAGTGCTAAGGCATGACAAGATGTGCCAAGTGCCAGGGTGTGCCACTGCATGCCAGGGAATGTTAAGGAGTGCAAAGGAAACACAAGGGAGCACTAGTTTCAAATGCATGGAAATGAATGAATAAGAGTGTGTGATAGGGAGTGTTAATGAATTTTAGGTGTGTTAAGGAGGGAGTGAAAATGTTTGCTAGATATTTCCAAGGAATGTTAGAGTGCCAAGACAACATTCCAAGATGTGTCAAGGGTTAGGGTGTGCCAGTGTGTGCCACAGAGTGTTAGGGAGTTCCAAGAAAACACAAGGGATCACTAGGTAAAAATGCATGGAAATGAACAAATAATAGTGTTTGACAAGGAGTGTCAGCGATTTCTAGGTGTTAAGGAGGGATGACAAGGTGTGCTGGGTAGAGCCAAGGAATGCTAGAGTGTTAGGGTGACATGCCAAGATGTGCCAAGTGCCAAGGTGTGCTAATGCGTTTGAGGGAGTGTTAGGGAGTGTGATGGAAACACAAGGGAGAACTAGTTCAAAATGCATGGAAATGAATGAATAAGAGTGTGTGATAGGCAGTGGCAGTGAGTTCCAAGTGTGTTAAGGAGGGAGTGACAAAGTTATATGCTAAGTAGTTCCAAGGCATGCAAGAGTGCCAGGGCATGTCAAGGAATGGTACAGTGTGCTAGGGAGTGATAAAGTATGCTAAGGAGGGAGTAATAATGTATGTTAGGCAGTGTTAAGGCATGTTAGAGGCCAGGGAAACATGTCAAGATGTGCCAGTTGCTAAGGTGTGCCAATGCATGCCAGGGAGTGTTATGGAGTGCCAAGGAAACACAAAAAAGCACTAGTTTCAAAACCATGGAAATGAATTAATAAGAGTGTGTGACAAGGAGTGTCATTGATTTCTAGGTGTGCTAAGGAGGGAGTGACCAGGTATGCTAGGTGGTGTTAAGGAATGCTACAGTGCTAGGGAGACATGCCAAGATGTGTCAAGCGCCAAGGTGTGCCAATGCGTCACAGGGATTGTTAGGGAGTGTGATGGAAACACAAGGGATAACTAGTTCAAAATGCTTGAAAATGAATGAATAAGAGTGTGTGATAGGGAGTGTCAGCGAGTTCCAAGTGTGCTAGGGAGGGAGTGACAAAGTTATATGTTAGGCAGTGCCAAGGCATGCAAGAGTGCTAGGGCATGTCAAGGAGTAGTATAGTGTGCTAGGGAGTGCTAAAGCATGCCAAGGAATGTAGGGGATGCCAACACACGCCACATATTGCTAAGGTATTGTTATATGTGCCATGTGCCAAGTGTTATGGCATGTCAATATGTAAACTATGTTGCTTAGTTGTTTTATGGCCATGGTTGGACGTGAGCCTTAACTTGGTAACTTGTTAAGTGGGATGAGTTAATATTGGATATGAGTAGCCTAAGATGAGTTATAGGCCATTCCTAGTTGAAAAAGGCATAGTATAGTTATAGTAATTGTAACTTGGTCAAGATGTTGTAGTCGAGGTAGGACTTGGTTGCTTCCCAAATCTTGAAAAAAAGGGTAGTTATGAGGGCATGATATCTAAGGAGTGTTAGGGAATGCCAAGGAATGAAAAGGCATGCTAATACATTTCATACCATTTCAATTCATGTCGAGGGGTGTTGGGGAATGTCATGAAATCACAAGGGAGAACTAGGTCAAAGTGCATGGAAACGAATGAATAAGAGTGTCTTCCAAGGAGTCTCAGTGAATTCCACGTGTCCCAAGGACGAAGTTTGTTAGGATAATTTCAAAATAGGAATTGCAAGAGGTAAGCTTGTGATTACGATAAGTGGATGGACAAAGAAATTTTAGACAAAGGGATACTTTGGGCTAGGGACAACATTATTTTTTCAATGACTTGGTTGGGTTCCCAAGTCGCAAAAAAAGTAAGGCTATCTATGAGGGCATGCCAACTAGGGAGTGCCAAGGTGTGCAAGGAATGTCAGGAAGTGCTAACACATGCTAGAAAGTTACAAGGAATGTTAGGCATGGCAAGACATACCAAGTGCTAAGGAATGCCAAGATGTGCTAATTGTTAGGGTGTGGTGCCAACATATGCTAGGGAGTGCCAGGGAAACAAAAGGGAGAACTAGTTTCAATTGCATGGAAATGAATGAATAAGAGTGTGTGATAGGGAGTTTAACAAGTTTCGAGTGTGGTAAGGAGGGAGTGACAAGGTATGCTAGGTAGTGTCAAGGCATGATAAAGTGCTAGGAAAGCATGTCGAAATGTGCCAAGTGCCAGGGTCTGCCAATGTGCGCCAAGGAGTGTTAAGGAATGTTGGGCAAACACAAGAGAGAACTAGGTCATAATGCATGGAAATGAATGAATAAGAGTGTGTGACAGGGAGTGTCAGCGAGTTCCAAGTGTGCAAAGGAGGAGTGACAAGGCATGCTTGGCAATGTAAGGAATTCTAGAGTTCTAGAGTGGCATGCGACTAACATGTGTCAACGTGCACAAGGAAGTGTTAGTTGGGAGGGAAACACAAGGGAGCACTACATCAAAATGCATGGAAATGAACAAATAAGAGTTTGTGATTGGAAGTGTCAGTGATTTCAAGGTGTGTTAAGTAGGGAGTGATAAGGTATGCTAGGTGGTGTTAAGGCGCACTAAAGGCTAGGGCAACATGCCAAGATATGCTAGGTGCTAGGGTGTACCAACATGTGGCAAGAAGTGTTAGGGAAGCACAAGGGAGCACAAGGTCAAAATGCATGGAAATGAATGAATAAGATTTTGTGACTAGGAGTGTCAACAAGCTCTAAGTGTGCTAAGGAGAGAGTGACAAGTTATGTTAGGTATTTCCAAGGAATGCTAGAGTGCTAGGATGACATGCTAAGATGTGTCAGGTGCTAGGGTGTGTGAATGCATGCTAGGGAGCGTTAAGGAAACACAAGGAAGCACTAGGCCAAAATTCATGGAAATGAATGAATAAGAGTGTGTGACAAGGAGTGTAAATGAGTTTTAGGTGTGTTAAGGAGGGAGTGACAAGGTTATATTATAGGTAGTGCCAAGGTATGTTAAACTACCAAGGCACATTATGAAGTGTTAAGGTGTGTTATGGAGTGTCAAAGCATGCCAAGGAATGTAGGGGATTCTAACACATGCCACATAGTGCTAAGGAATTCTAAGACATGTCAAGATGTAAATTGTGTTTCTTAGTTGTTTAATAGCCACGGTTGGATATTATGAGCCTTGCCTTGGTAACTTGTTAAGTGGGATGAGTTTACATTGGACATCAGTAGCCTAAGATGAGTTACATGTAGCTCTTAGGTGAACAAGTCATGTGTTGAATTTCCACGGCACGTGAGAATTGAGGTTTGGTCTTAGAATCTTTGATGCAAACACACTCAAGTGCCACAACACATCTACTTTACACAACGAAATCTACACACATCAAGGAATCGACTAGTGCACATGACAATTTTTAACTTTTGTAAGCCCTTATTCATTATATTACAAATTATAATAGAACATGTTAGAGCTCCCATACTGGGGATCATGGCCCTTTAAGATCACATTGATACAAGGAATACAACTAGGGCTTGGTGTTAGACCTTTGACAACCAATCTACGTTGAACAATAAAACGCTTGACCTACCTATTGATGGTGGCCACACACAACCCTTTCAGTCCACGTATCTAGAGCACATTTGGTAGGTCCTCTTGCCTCTCATTCTACAACTCCTTAATCTGCCTCTCTGAATGAGCTCAGCTCCTTTAGGTTACTGAACTTGACTCAACAAAAGTTTCCTTCTAGCTACCTCATTTTTCCTTCAAGGTTTGCAACACTTAGTGTATTCAATCAACTATTAACAACTCTGTTTGTGAAAAATTCTTTAGTATGCCAAATTTTCCATATTGTTGCTCCAAGATGACAAGTCTAGGTCTATGGATGTCACCCTTCTTCTTACTGACTCAATCCTCTACAATTCATCGAACTAGGGCTAGTTGGCTAGCCCACTTGACTGCTAGTTTAGTCCTTAAAAGTTTGAACGTCCTTAGGCCCAACACACCTACCCTTCTACAAGTCATGTTGTCCTTCATAAGTACAGGACTTAGGGCTCTTCTCTAATAGTAACCTAACAACCTCCAACTATACTAGGAATGCCATCAATTTTCCCAACCACAGTTAATTCTTTTACTGATCTAGGGCCCACAATGTTGTCCTCATCTAGGGATCTTCAAATCTACCACCTAATAGTGTTTTGAGTCCTCTCAAATTCACTATCCTTATGTACCAATTTCTTTATTGTCCAATCTATGAAAAAATTTGAACTAATCCTCTTACTATCCTTATAACATTTTATAGATGAGTGAATTAGGGTCACAAATCATCCACTAACAATCCATTGACTAATTGTTTATAGGCTGCTTCAGATTTCTGTCCGAAACTCTATGGACAGTCGACCAAAATCAACTCCTCTTCATGTCAAACCATTCCTCATATGGCACATTTCTTTTGTTCAATCTTCTACTCAAGTTCCACCCTCCTTTGGATCTTATATCTCCACACATACTTCTGCAAACCATCTTCCAGATAGGTGGTCTATATTACAGAGATAATCCTGGCTCTAAGGGTCATGAACCCTCTTCTTCTACGCAGATTTGTCACAGTATTAAGGGAATATCTTATGGACTGAACATGCTAGGAAACTGCCCTAACTAGAGCATTATACTTGTGTTCTAATTTCTTTAGAACAAAGACTATTCACCCATATAAAAAAACAACTCTTGCCTCCATAAGAGACTTGATCTAGGTCATATGGATCCATATATTATGGGCATTGTTTTTACTAGATATTGACCTGAACTTTAGATCTCTACAACCCTCAAACTACAATTATCTTAGACAATATTAAACCTATGACTATTTATGTTTTGGACCTAAATTCCAATGTAGGCCCTCCTCCATTTGTGTTGATATTTATAATAGACCTTACAACCTAATAACCACCACAAGACAAGGTCTCAACCCTCTCTGCTATTTCAAAATTTCAAGCGAACTTTACACAAAAATACAACTAAAATCACATGCCCAAATTATCATGAGTTGCCTCTCTTGAGTTCAATCTACCAGAAGGGAACCCTCATGATATTTCTCTTGGTGGATGATGATGACCTCCCTTTATCAACCCTTAGTCAGACCTCTAACTTGAACTACTTTAGGAATACATCTCTCTTGGCCTCCTTGATCAAATGAGCTCCTTCTCACTTGATGTTATTTCCTTCATACTAATGTCTACTTAAATATATTTTCCTAGCTATGCCTCTTAGGAACCCTCTAGAACTTACGAGTTTTATCCACTTAGACCTTAGGAAATATTAATTTTCCTTTTTAATTTTCTCTTAGATTTTAAACCCCATCTTGGGTCCAGAACCCCTTCACTTGGGTTCTTTTCCCATAAAGCCTTTTGTGACCAAACTCACACAAACCCATCTCACTAGGCTTGTGGAGTACCTCCCAAGCTACACAATTCAATAACATAGTCTATTTGTAGTAATCGTAACTTATTAAAAATCTTGTAGTCAAGCGAGGACTTGGTTGGGTTCCCAAGTTGCAAATTAAGGGTAGTTGTGAGTGAATGATAGCTATGGAGGGCCAGGCAATGACAAGGAATGAAAAGGCACACTAACACATGTCAAACAATATCAATGCATGCTAAGGAGTGTTAGGGAGTGTTGAGGCATAACAATGGAGAACTAGGTCAAAATGCATGGAAATGAACAAATAAGAGTGTGTGCCAAAGAGTGTCAGTGAATTCAAGTGTGCCGAGGACAAACTATGTTAAGAGAAGTTCATAATAGGATTTGCAAGAGGAAAGCCTACAGTTGCGATAAGGGGATCGACAGAGTAGGTTTAGACAAAGGGAGACTTTACTCTAGGCAGAACATTGTTTTTCCTTTAACTATTATTTTTATATGATATGTGGCACATATTGGCCAAATTCTCGTGTTTTAAACTATTTTAGACAATTGCATATTGTACATTATTGTGTATAAGTTTTGGGGCACTCAGCTTGTGTCAAATTATATCATGTGTGTCTTGTGCATCTTGTGGTTCTTTCAAACTCTTAGTTAATTCTCTATTGTTTATATGAACCAAACATACATGTGAAATATTGTTTGTGTAAGCTATGCTGCTTAGTTGTTTTATGGCCATGGCTAGATGTGATCCTTGTCATGGTAAGCTCTTAAGTGGGACAATTTAGCTTGGACATGAGTGACCTAAGATGAGTTTTAGACAGTTATTAGGTGAACAAGGAATAATCTACTTGTATTAGGTGCAATTGGTCAAGTTATTACAGCCAAAGCAGGCCAATGTGACATGGACTACTAGTTATGAAGGTGTGAGGCTAGTTGTGAGTGCCAAGGCATGCTAGGGAATGCTAACATGTGTAGATAGTGCGAATGTATGCCAAATATGCTAAGATGTGCTAAGTGATAAGTTTTGCCAAGACGTGCAAGGGTGTCACAATATGTACCTAGGACTGTCATGGAAAAAAAAGGAGAAACAAGTTAAGCTACAAGGAAATGAACACATTAGAGGGATAATAAGTCATCAATTTACATTTTCCAAGAGGGTCATGCTAGGCACACCAACAGTAGGTGCCAATAGGTGCCAAGTTCTAGTGCATTCTAAGTGCCAAATATTCCTCTGTTACTTCTCATCCACTTTCCAATATTTTATCTCAAATAAATTTAATATTAAATCATGCCAAAGCATACCAGGGCATCTCAATGATTGCTATACATGCTAAGACTTTTCAAGCACCAACACATGCCAAGTTCCAATGTGTGTTACGGAGTGATACACATGTTATGATGTGGCAGGGCATGTTGAAGAGTGCTAAGGTGTGCCAGAGAGTGCTAATGCATGTTGAGGAGTGTTAGGAAGTACTAGGGAAACACAAGGGAGAACTAGGTCAAAATGCATGGAAGTCAATGAATATGAGGGTGTGTTAGGGAGTGTCAATGAGTGTTGGCTAGCATGCCAAGGAGGGAATGAAAAGGTTTGCTAAGCACTGGTAAGGCATGCTATGGAATATCAGGGCATGTTAAGAAGTGCCATAGTGTGTGTTAACATGTGCCAACTAGTGCCAAGGCATAATAGATGCTAAGGCATGCTAGGATGTGCAATGTGTCAGGGTATGCCAATATGTGTCAAGGAGTGTTAAGTAAACATAAGGAAGAACCGAGATAAAATGCAAGGAAATGAACATATAAGAGGGTTAATAAGTCAAGACTTTATCTTTTTCTAAAGGGGCATGCTAAGCACACTAATAATAGGTTCTAATACATGCCAAATGCTAATGTTCCCCAAGTGCTAATGTATGTTAATGTATTCCAAAGTGTTTTAGGGCATGCCAACACATGCTAGGAGAGTGTTATTCTATGCTAGGGCCTGCCAACATGTGCTTGGGTGTCCTAGTGATGAGCGTCATCATTGGGTAACTATATGGACCTTAATCCACCTCCTATCTTAGTTAAATCAACTCTTCTCACAATTTATTACATATTTTGATTGTATTTTCTTTAATGAGATGAGTCAAAGTGAGATATTATGCCTAGTGGACTAATGTGCATTGATTGCAAGTTTGTGAGAGAAACTAATGGAATTTTGGCTAATTAAGGGCTGAAAATCGAATGAGACAAGGAAGAGAGATTGTAGGAGGTAAATCCTCTTCATTTACTCCTCCATCATTTGAATATTTCTCCATCAATCACACTAGCTCGGAGTACAAGCAGCCAAGTCATGGAGATCAAAAGGTAGCTGAGCAAGTGACAGTTAAAGAGCTAGTTTATCTCAAGTTTGGGAGCTGGGCCTCCCTAGATTTAAGGAAGTCATTGGAGACTTCAATTTTATAAATAAAGAGGCCTAGAGCCTCATTAGGATTCAAATTTTTGTTGTAAAAACACTAGTCGTTTTCAAGTCAAAGACTCGTGGAAGACATTGTTATGTAATTTTCTGTTTTGATAATGAGAGTGAGCATTTCCTTGATCCAACACTGAGTTAACTCGGAGTGTTGAAGCTCTTGGGTTAGGGCTAAAACCTAGTAGAAAAGGCTCCTCTTCTTGTATTTGTATGCTGATATTGATTTCATAGACTAATGGTTGAATTATCTTTAGAGTTATTTCACCGCAAGTAGTGTAGATTTGATTAGTTTTCTTATTAGTTTGCTTCCATTTGTGCTTTACTTCAGTAGTTTTTTAGAAGAGATAAAGAAACATCAAAAAATTTTCAATAGGTGTTTTTGGCCTCACTCCTTCCTTCAGGGATCATGGTTTTAGGAAAGAACTCATATGCAGCCACAAAAAGACAGAATTCTACTTTCTCATGGAATTTAGGGTTTTTTGTACTTAGGCCATCATTTGATCAATTTGCAAGAGTAGTATTCAGTTATCATTTCTTCTATCTCTAGTCTTACATTAGATATCATCAATGTTCCATTTATTCTGCAAGTTTTCCTCATGCATGAAGTAGGCAACTAGCTCATGAAATTCTGCTTTCCATAGATAATTGAAATTCTTCTTGTTTACATGATTTTTGGGTAAATTTCAATGTTTGATGCAGTGTAGGTGTTTTAGAAGTACAGAGAGATTTCATACTCATCCATCTCATTCCAGATTCATCCATCCATGATCATTCCTTCTTTCACTTAAACCCTCACCAATTTCATCATTTCACAAGGAAACTTCCCCAAGCTTGTTGAGCAAATCCAACCATCTCCCAACTTTGGTTTTGAGTTCTGAAGTGGTACTAATCACTCTCTTGCCTCATTCCATCCACCAACCACCTTCCATAAGCCTTCCATCACCTCCAACACCCATTCTTTTTCTCTCAGTTGTATCTTGTTGAAATACAGGGGATCTTGTAGGTTTTCAAGACATTGTGTAGAACGCATTAGGACATCTTGTAGGTTTTCCTGTAGTGGCTTGTTTTGAGGCCGAATTGAGGGAAAAGCCTCTAGGAAGCTAGGAAAGGTCCCCTACTAGTATCCCTAACCTTCTAACCATTCACCATCATCCCTAAGCCACCTGCCACATCACCAAAAGAGATTAGCTTTCACACTTTCACATAAGAAAAGACAAAAAGAAAAACAAATTTATTTTAGTCATTTACATCCATAGCAGTAGAATGTTTGATGCTTTGAATTTGCATGCTTAGTATAGTAGGATTGCATACATGTTAACTTAGCATTATTTTGAATAATAGCCTCTTAGTAGTTAGTTAGAAAATGGTGTATTTTAGCATTTGATTTCATTCTTTTTCCTTACTGGAGTAGACAATCTTTCTCGGAGAGTAGATTTATCCTTCCCTCATTGGTAATAAAGCTTCTTATAAATCCATAGAAGTCTAGTTTCAAAAACCTTAGTGGTCTATCACCAGCTTAGCAGTGACAACGAGTAGACCCATCACATTTACTTGTGTATACAACACTGTCACCTCCAATTTTGTACGAACCCCAGGTTGATAAAGTAAAGTTGGTAGCCCCAGGAGTTGCAACATTCTTGCTACAACACTGGTGCTCATCACTTTTTTGCACCATTGCCGGAGAGGTGTCTGAGTAATATGTGATTAATTCTCTTTTTTTCCATTTCTTGTCTCTAATATTGTGCTATTAGTTTCATTTCTGCAAAAGTAATTTAGTTTGCTTTCTTTTCCATCCTGAATTCTTTGCTTTACTTTCCATTCTACAAGTAAGATTTCATTCAAGCAGTTAGTTCTCATTCAGTATGAAATTGCAATTCTGCAATTATTTCCAAAGCTTAAAAAATCCACAAAACAAAACAAAAATACTTCTTTCATGCCTTGTAGTAATAGGGATAACTTAAGGAAATTTTTTCCAAATACCCCCATCTCTTCAAACAGCCAACCTTCCCTCTTCTTCGATGGTTGTGAATTGGAGGAACCCTTAGGTGAAAAACTAGAGATAGTCAAAGAGCCTACAGGGGGGGAAGAAGAAGAAGAACCCATTCCAGCTCACCCAATGGCTAAAAATAGAAATGACAGAGGAAATAGAGAAAGAGTTGAGGGTGCCTTCCCCATCAGGGAAACCAATGGGGATACCAAGATGAAGAATATAAGCCCCTCTGCCCTTCCTCATTTCCATGGCCTAACCTTAGCATATCCATACACTTTCTTGTTTGATTTTGTTGTCATATGCAAAACCTATGATTACATCAATGACGATCAAAAGTTGAAACTATTCCCATCCACTCTCAAGGATGCAACTTTGCGCTGGTTCATGGGTTTACCTGGGGATAGCATCACTACTTGGTCTCAGATGCGGCAAGCCTTCAACAACAAGTATCAAGACTACTACAGGTCTAGATACACTAAAGAGGAAATTCTTAGGCTGACCTTAGGGCATGATGAATCCCTAGAGGATTATGAAGAAAGATTCTAGCTTAGCTACAAAAGGTCTAGGTGCACACTTGACCCTGAGTCACTAAAGCTAGTCTTTCTTAGATGGGTAAGGGAAAATCTTCTGTATACCCTAAACCTGTTAGTAGGAGGGGACATCTACCAACTACCCTATGAATATATCAATATTGTCTTTAGAAACCATTCTAGGGCAGCTAGGAAAAAGGGTAGGGGTAGTCAACTTATGGTCAGTTCATCATCTTCCAATACATCCATCAAGGGTGAAATTGAAAACATGCTAGAATATTTCAAGAGTGAGATGCTACAAACCCTTGCCCTACATATGGACACTATGCACATTAAGATAAAACAGGAGGAAGCGGAGAGAGCCTTAGCTATTTTCTGCCCTAGATGCACAAGGAAGCACCCTAGGAATGAATGTACATTAAAGCTGATTGAATTTTGCTCATTTTTTGAAGAAAACCACTCCACAAACAAGTTCCCTTCGCTACTTGGACTAAAAGATGTATATTAGGGAGCTAAAGGGGTGACTGAATAGCTCTACTACATAAATCAAAGGAGACCTCATGGACCTCGGCCATACCATTAGGGCATGCAAGGGTCATCCCATGCATATTACAACCCCAACCAGACCACATCCAATCCCTCTTGGGCCTCCCTACTAATCCTTCCTAATCTACACCTCCTCCTTGGTCCTTTGCACTTCAATATCATTCCCAGCCAACCATCCAATCATTTCAACCATATGCTCCACCACAACCTCAATGGAATGCAATGCCCCAAGGGTGGAGGCCCCCATACAAAAATGGTCCAGCTTTATTGCCTTCACCACCTGATCAACTACGGATTTTACACCCTGCTCTACCGAAACGACCCTAGATGCCTGCCTAGCCAAATTCGAACCCAAACAATAGACAGGCACAATAAGTATACAGTGGAGAGACATCATATCCCACTTATGCTGTGGATATTTAGGAAATCAACCTAAGATTTGGGAGAGTACTCCAGAACAACCAACCTCTACATCCACCTAGGGAGAGTGAGGAAGAAAGAGAGGAAAACATGCCTAAAGTAAATCCACCACCCTTTTGCAAGAGATTGACTCAACCACTCCAGCCTACCCCGGAAGAGACTGAACTTCTATGAGAATATAAAAATATATGTGTCAAAATTCCACTTCTCTAAGCTATAAAAGATGTACCTATTTACAACAAGTTGATTAAGGAGAAGTGCTTCAAACATCCAAGGAGGAAAAAAAGATATGCCCCTACCATTAATGTCATTGGACAGCAGTCCAACTTAATGTTGGGGAAGGTAATTTGTCCAAATTATTTGGACCCTGGAAGCCTTGTAGTAGATGTGCACATCAATGGCACCATTGTCCCACACACTTTGATTGACCTTAGGGATGCCATTAATGTGATGACCAAGGACACCATGCTCAAGTTCAACCTCTAGGGTTCATTGAGAAAGACCACAATAGTCGTGCGATTTACAGACCATTCCATAGTGACCCCTGAGGGGATTGTGGCAGATGTGATGGTCTCCATTGACTCTTGGGAGTACCCTGCAGATTTCCTAGTTCTCCAGCCTAAGGCCAAGCTTACTGGTTACCCTCTCATCCTTGGGAGGCTCTGGTTAGCCATTGTCGATGCCTACATTCGCTGCAAGGCTAGAAATATGACTATAAAAAATGGGCATATGTCCAAGCAGTTAGTCATGTACACTCCTGCCTAGTCATCTCTAGAGTATGACTTACCTTTATGGATGGAGGAGGAGGAAGAAGATGAAGTTTGCTCAACCCAACTCTATACCTTAGAAACAACCATGGGAGGAGGACAATTGGATGATGATGATTTGATTGAACACATACTCCAAAGACCAACTCCCATCACATTGTCCTTAAAACAAGTAGTAAAGCAAACCCAGAACAACCATCAGATTGATCTATGCTTAGCCGATTCAAACCCTACCCATGTTAAAACCATAGAATTCGGCCCTGAGAGAACTTTGAAAATCAACCCATCTCTTTATGTACACCAAAAAGAAAATTTGTGCAACATGCTAAAGGAACATTTGGATGCCTTTTCTTGGAGTTACAAAGAAATGAAGGGAATGCACCCCTCATTGTGTAGTCACCACATTTATATCAAAGAAGGTTGCAAATCAGTCTGACAACCCCAAAGGAGAATGAATTGAGCTCTCAAGGATATAATCAAAGAAGAACTGCAAAAGCTGGTAGATGCAGGATTCATTTACCCTATCTCAGATAGTGGGTGGGTCTCTCCTTTGGTGTTGGTTCCAAATAAAAATGGGAAGTGGAGGATTTGTGTCGATTACAGACAGTTAAACAAAGCCACAAAGAAGGACCATTTCCCTCTACCTTTCATTGACCAAGTGCTAGATGGCCTGGCAGGGAAATTTTTTTCTCTTTCCCAAATGGTTAAGTGGGTACAATCAAATCCAGATCAGCCCGGAAGAATATGATAAAACCACCTTCACTTTTCCTTGGGGTACTTTCACCTATAGGGTCCTTCCTTTTGGCCTATGAAATTCCCCTGTCACTTTCCAGAGGGCAGTCCTAAGTATCTTTTCTGAGTTATTCCATGATATAGTAGAGATATATATGGATGGTTTTACACCCTATGGGTGTGATTTCTAGGAGGCTTTGTCCAACATAAGTAAGGTGTTGAATAAATGCATTGAAATTAACTTGCCCCTTAGTCCTGAAAAATGTGAGTTCTTGATGACTGCATGGACTATGATAGGTCATTCAATATCCCAGCAAGGACTACATGTGGACCCAAACAAAATAGCCATCATCTAAAGGGTCCCACCTCCGCAAAAGTAGTGAGATGTCAGAAGTTTTCTAGGTCTATATGGAGACTATCATAGGTTCACAAAAGACTTTAGCAAGTTGGCTTCTCCTCTAGTTAGGTTGTTGGCCAAAGACTCTAAGCTTTTATGGTCAAAAAGTTGTCAAGAGGCCCTGGACACCCTGAAGGACAAGCTGAACAATGTACCTATTCTATGAGGCCCAAATTGGGCCCTTCCTTTTCATATAACTGATGATGCCTCACACAGAGCCACAAGAGCAGCTCTAGACCAAATAGATGACAAATTTCCTTATGCCATTTAATTTATCAGTAAGAATTTGTCAAAGGCCAAACTGAACTACACAGTGACCAAAAAGGAGCTCCTGGCTATTGTGCATTCATTGGACAAATTTAGGCATTACATTACAGGTTATCAAAAAATTTTACATATTGACCATGTTGAAATTAAATATTTAATGAGTAAACTTGATGTGAATGCCCAGATTATTAGATGGATACTTTTATTACAGCAGTTTGATCTAACTATTGTTGATAAGCCTGCCAACGAAAATGTTGTTGCATATTTTTTGTCTAGATTAACATTGCCTATAAGGGAGGAAGGAATGGTTGTTGATTAGTTACCAGATGAACACTTATTTTCCATTTCAGTTCTCTCTCCATGGTTTGCTGACATAGAAAACTATTTGGTTTCTACACAGCTCCCATCAAAATTGTCCTCCAAAGAGAGAAGAAAGATTGTGAGGAAGAGCGCCCCATTCACTTGGATTGGGGGCAACCTCTTCAAATTAGGTCGAAATCAAATTCTGAGAAGATGTTTCTGGGAGGAGGAAGTCTGTGACATCCTTCTGACCTATCATGATGGGCCTTGTGGAGGTCACTTTGTAGCCAAGAGGACAACATTCAAGGTGTTAAAAGATGGTTATTATTGGCCCACTCTTCATCAGGATTTGAGAATATATACTAGTCAGTGTGATTGGTTCCAAAGGATGGGAAAGCCTACTCCAAGGGATGAAATGCCTCTGCAACCTAAAGTGACTTTTGATCCAGTTAACAAGTGGGACATGGATTTCATTGGACCTATTAACCCTCCTTCTAAGCAAAAGTAGTACATCATTGTGTGCATTGACTATTTGACCAAGTGGGCTAAAACCAAGGAAATCAAGGCAGCAACAGAGGAGAAGGTGGCTGAGCTCATAAGGGAAAATGTATTTTACAAGTTTGGGTACCCTAGAGAACTGGTCACTGATCAAGGCAGCCATTTTATATACAACATGATTGAAGACTTTTTAATCTAGCACAAGATCAAGCATAGAACCTCCACTCCCTATCACCCACAAGCTAATGGGCAAGTGGAGGTGACCAATAAAGCGTTGGAGGGAATTCTGATGAAAGTGGTTAGCAGCAGCAGAAAATATTGGGCGGATAGATTAGTTGAGGCCACTTGGGCCTACAATACCACGTGGAAGACCACCACTGGATTCACACCCTATGAGTTGGTCTATGGGAAGAAGGCCCTGTTGTCCATTGAATTTGAGTACAATACATTGAGGATGGAAGCCCAACTAGATCTAGATCTCAACAATGCACAGAAAGAGAGATTGCTCTAGCTGAATGGGCTAGATAAGTTCAGAATGAAGGCCTATTGGCCGGATAAATCGTTCTTGCAGGCAAGACCGATCTCCCTAGTATCTAACGATATCTAGCAATAAAAGAACCTTACAACCTTTGCCTTGATGTTGCACAAGTTCTTTCCAGGGCCCAGTAGGAGTCTCCTCTACTTTGACAAGCCTCACTCACTTCCCAAATGACATGAAAGGTATGTGATCTCTCCTCTCACAAGCTCAAAAGGAAGCCTAGTTTTCAACAGCATTTACCCTCAAGAATCTTCAGCTTTCAACCTCCCCTACAACCAGCCCAATGCATGAATTTATAGTGCAAATGGAGGAAGTTACAGGTCCACCATTGAAGGGATAAGTTCCTCCTTCAATGGGATAAGCACCTCATATCAGGGAGTTAGCTCCCTTAGTTATGGAATGGATGAGCCAAGGTGGAGCGGACTTGCCAGCGTAATATTCCTTCTAGAAGTGTCTAGAAGTGACCCAAGATGATTTTTTAGGAATGAACTCACGAATTTTTAACTTTTACAGGGGTTCGCACCCATTACTCAATAGACAGAGCGGACAGGTTCGTAGGAAACATGACCATTAGGTGTGGCACCGCAAGAAATGCTAGGAGAAAGTGCGAAACCAGGATTTGAGATATTTTTAAGGTCTTTCTCCCATTTTCAAGGTTTGACATGAAGAGATGAGGTTCAAGACTTGCAAAGGAGGTATGTATGAGTGTTTATGGACTCACACAAACTGTGGAAAGTCATGGTGACAATTTTTTGTGTAACAGATTGCCCCCTAAAGTGTGAAGTCTGTAGTAGATGAGGATGGTTTTTTATCATCTAAGAAGAGTGAAGGACTTTATCATTTCAAGGATATTCCTGTGGATACCCCGGTCAAACCTGTAAAAAAAATTCAATGCAAAATATATATATGTGAAAATATCATCACTGAGGTAGGCATTCCCATACTCAGATCAAAATTGACTAAGGACTATCTAAAACTACTCTGATACAGGAATGATTTTGTATTACATCACAAGTAGGAACAGATGGACATAGTATGGACGCAGCCATCGGTTTATGAATAGTCCACTATATAATGATAACAAAATTCCTCGCAGCCTGGATGGTGGAAACTAGATCCAGGGTCTTCATTTCTACTTCCTGAACTAGTACGATTCTACCCATGTGAATGAATGCGTCGAAGTCGAACATGGGAGAAACCACTTGATTACCAGTCAACGATGTAAACTGTTAACAAGTGTGAGAGGAACCACCAATAATGTTAATGGCCCTCAAAGTACTCAGTACAATCCATGAAATGTGAATGAATGAGTCGATGTAGAACATGTCACAGAATCCATTGATCGAAGGTCAATGATGCAACCTATCGTCAAAGGCGAGAAACCTGCCATTGAGGCATGCAGATTCCAAGGTACTGACGATTTCTAGATCATCTTTCTAGATAATGAGTTGAAGTCGATAGAAAGCGATCCGTCGTAGGCAAGCCCACAACACGAAATCATAGGTCAAGTTGAAGAAATTTAGTTGCAAGGACTGACTCAGGGATGGTCAAGATGGATGACAGACATTTTGCAGATGAATGGCTTATTTGCACTGACCTCTTGAACACATAACGACACGACAGATGGTTTGGTGATGATTGAACCAAAGTTAATACCCAGAAACTGGCTGAAGACTTTCAATATGGTTTGGTCAACTGTTAGGTAAAGGATTTCCCAACCCAGGTGAATGAAATGTCGTGTTTAAGAGTGGTTATAAAGTATGACAAACAGACTCACTTTTCTCTCTTTTCCCCCACCATTTCTGGCAAGTACCTCTTTATTTTTTACAAGCTTGAGGAGGATAACATATGCTTGATTATAAGCTCACCCTTCGGGTGAGTCCAACTAGTTTAAATGCGAACCCTAAGAAGGAGTGGTTCATTCCTGTTTGTAATAGAACAGGTCCTTTACTGTCGAATTTTAACGAGTCCAGTATAGGAGAAACTCAGCGTTTTTCAT